>VDFB02015150.1:0-66030 GCA_007258455.2 Sequoia sempervirens
GTGTTAAAGTCCTTGCCACTAGATAACAATAGAACACAAGAATCATGGATCATATTCATAAATACATGAACTATACACATGAATCATAAAGAATACACTTGAACACATGAATTATACATTGGAAGCATGAAGCATACATGTGAATACACACAATATACATGAATTATACATGTGAATAAGTGAAGCAAAAGTAATTGAAGCATTGCAAAGGATACAAACCACCAGGAATGGATCTTATTTACACAATATGCATTAGATGGAGCTTATTGAGCAATTGACAATAATTAATTAAGCATTGGAAGTAAACAAAATCCATTCCTACAACATTCAAGTATAAAATTTACACAATACGCATGATAACATCATTCAAGAATGGCAATAGAAAAATAATATTTTCTTTAATCAAAAAGTTGTAAGGCTATACAATGATATATATTGATAAAAGTATATACATTGTATCCAAAAAATCTATACAGGCTTAATACAAAAGAGTCATATGGACATAAAATGTCACATATATATCGATAGTATAAAACATATATTCCAAAATGCCACATAGGCATACAACAAAGGAGCCTAATACATAGTCATTTCCCTCTAGGGGAAGGAAAAAGATCTTGTGTTGCCTTCAAAATTCAGCTAGATGGAGTGTCTATTAGTTCTCTTGTCTTTCAAACATGTTCACTAGTCATCCTCTCTTCACTCTCGACCTTCAACTAATGCAATAAAAAGTAAAGATGTTAATACATAGAAATTGAATTGTGGAGTGACATAACAAAATATAATCACTTACCACATACATATAGTCATCATGCACATTTACAACATTACCACTTCCACAATTTGGAGTGACAACCACCTGTAGCAACCATCAAGATAGAAATTAAACTACATAAAAATAACATGAAAATTTTCTATAATAGACCATAAAAAGACCAAATATAATGTCAAATTGACTAATTTGTTGCATATCTCTCTCAAAGGATTAGAACTGGCTATTGTTGCAACAACTCTATGGTCCATTGTGCCACTAACATCACCAGGGTAGTCTGATGTCAACAACTAGAAATGAAACAACATATCTAAAAATAATATAAAGTTCAGGTAGTCCCTTTATAACTATCATAAATGAAAGAGTAAATGGTTAGCCTCAATTGAGACTACAGTATAGTGATTATAGATCACAGAATGGTGAAAGTACTAAGTCCATTGGGATATTCCAAACATTGCAATGCCAAAGTTCATTGCTCATTGAGATTCAAATTGCATATGTTGATGAACTAATGTTAATGAGGGCATGTTGTCAACATAGTGATAATGCCACAATGAAGTTCACATGAATGTGTAAGGAAAATCAGATGTGGAAACAATTCTCCTAACATCAAAACCTTAGAGAAGAATGTAGATATACTTTTAATTTTTCAATTACAGTTCAATTAAGATGCACTATAAAGTAGATAACAGAAACAGAGTATTTGACAATCACACAGGAACACCAGATATACATGGGAAAACCCTTATGGGAGAAAAACCCACCACACCAAGAGAAATCACTTTGTATTACAATAATGGAGATTACATACAAATGTCAAACTTATCTTTCTAGTGTCTGTTTACAGCAGCATTCACCATGAACAATCTTGTACAGGAACCTTCAAGTTATAGTCATTATAGATTAGATTACATTTACTGATCATACAACCACCCAGCAATCCGTCGATGCAACCAACCAATCACAATCTACAATCACTGAGTATATCCATGTTGTTCCATGTCTGTCGAGCTTCCAACTATCATAATAAACAATCTTCCAACTATTCAGATTCGGCTTCTCCTATTGGTCTACAAGACTCCACATAGGATGGTCAAACGGTCAAAAGAGATTCAAGCTTTGTTGGAATCTCGGTGAGACACTATTAGTGTCTCCCCAATGCCCAAAAGCTCCATATCGATGTCGCCAAGAATCATTTCCATCGGCAAGAGGTTTCATCAAGCTTACAACTTGTATCAGCTTCAGTTTTCCTTTTGACAAGACTATCGCTCTTGCTAAGACATCCCAACGAGCCTTCTTGTGTTACACCGAATTCAAGAGACTATTGCTAAGACCTCCTTATGTCACCAGGACCTTACACAGATGTTCTCCAGATGTATCGCTATCGCCCAGACTCATCGCTTTCGGTGAGATGTTATATCGAAGCTCCACAAGTCACATAGACTTAAGTGTTCTCATCAGCCAAACAATCAGCTTTTGCCAAGACATCATACCAAGTCACCACGAGTTATACCAAAGTCGTATGTTATACTAAGCTCTAAAGAATAGTCGGCATGACTTATCAATATCACCAAGAGGTTTCATCGAGCAACATTAGGTTACATCGAAAGCATACAACTATCGGCAAGACTTATCACCTTCTCCAAGATATTATGTCAAACTCCAAGACTTACCCTAAAGGCTCCAGCATAAAACATTATCGGAAAGACATGTATCAATTGCTAAGACTTCTCACCAAGCCGCTGTGTTACACCGATGACTTCAATGTGTTATCTCATCGTGAGAATTTCTTATTGATGAGAGCACATAGCAAACCACTAAGTTTCTCGCCGATATAAGATACCTGATTGAATGGCCTGTCAGCCAAAGATCATCATGCGATGAAAGGTTACAATGACTTCTCTATGTCACAGCGATAGACTCCAAAGAGAAAGTGGTCGGTAAGACTTCTGCAAGGTCACATCGACCTATACAAAACATGATGCTACCAATCTGCTAGTTGGCGAGACATGAGAGTTGTCACACCGACTTGGCTCCAATGGAGGTTTCAGCCTGTGATGATTGAGACATACTTTTCCAACAATCTCCCACTTGACAAATATCACATAGGCACCTCCAAAGCACAACATTACTTACTGAAAATCATGGGCACTAAGGCCCATTGAACTGGCACACGACCTAAACTTGTCTGTGCTCACTGGCTTTGTCAATGAATCTACAACATTCTCTAGAGTATCAACCTTTTCCAAACTGACCTTTCCATCCTCCACCATATCTCGTACAAATTGCTACTGTACATCAATATGTTTTGTCCTGGCATGGAAAGTTGGATTCTTTGCTAGACAAACTACACTCTGACTATCACAGAAAATAGTTATTTCCCCTGCATCAAAACCAATGTTAGAGCACAAACATTTCAACCAACCTACTTCTTTACAAGCATGAGTAGCTACCATGTATTCAGCCTCCGTAGTGGAAAAAATGACTATAGCCTGCCGCTTACTCATCCAACTCACTGCACCACTATTCAACATGAAAATGTATCCACTAGTGGACCTCCTACTATCAATGTCCCCTACCCAATCAGAATCTACATATCCATGAATGCTAAGAGTCCTCTGTAATTCAACCAAGTTCCCATGGTAACACAAAGAAAAATTTGAAGTCCCCTTCAAATATCTAAACACTCTCTTCACAGCATCCCAATGCATTCTTCCTGGATTAGCCATAAAATTAAGAACTCTCCCACTGCCAGAATGTCTGGCCATATATAGACCATTGCATGCATAAGGCCCTTATACTAGCGTTACCCGGTCATGTCCTCCATCTCCAGTGGGATATTACGGGCGGTCATGTGAGATGTAGTTCCTTGCAAGGCCGGAACCACTAGTTGTTTGCAATCATTCATACAAAATATCTCAAGAACAGTCCTGACATACTCTGACTGAGCCAAAGCTTTCTATTCTTCTGTCCCTAGTTATCTCCATCCCCAGAATATACCTTTCTGCACCAAGATCCTTCATTTCAAACTTAGCAGACAACTGAGACTTAAGATCAATCATTAGCTTACTATTGCCTATGAACAACATATCATGGAGCATAGAGAGCAATAACAAGTACTTACGATCACTTTCAAGCTTCTCATACTACAGGTAATTAGGATTTGATCTCCCTGGAAATCCCTGAACAATACAAAGAAGTGATATCAAATTTCTGGTACCACATTCTAGGTGGCCTTTTAACTTACGCATAGGCTTTGGTACGTACCTTCGTTTTACCTTTCTCAACAAAGGGTAACTGCAGGCTGGGACATGAATTTCTTCAAGATCACCATGAAAATGATGTCTTCCGCATCCTATCGTTTGACCTCTAAAGTCATGCTTTGCTGCAAAGTGAGAAAAGAAATATGTGATCAAAAGATGTCATGGGGCTTTGCTACGGATAAAATATTTCTCCATAATGGATTCCCTACTACTGCAACCCAGTCTACGCCTTGTACTTTTCCTGTAATCTTGCCCAGCCTGTTTCACGTAACCTTTACGCCGCTTTACGGAAAGGGCGCACCGGTCCGGGGTTTCGTGCTTTTCTAATGATGCCATCTCTTCATTCATGGCTTCTAACCAAGAGTCCGAGTCTGACATTTTAAATGCCTCCTTTATAGTCCTAGGCTTATTAGTGCTAGAAATTAAAGCATAGGCACAAGTAGAATCAATCAAAGAGAACCCATACCTATATGGTTGTTTTCTTTCATGGGTTGACCTCCTCACTTGCTGAGGCTGAGGTTCTTCTTCAGAACTTTTAGAACTACTTGTGCTCTCCTCAGTTTCAGGTACATTTTAAATTTTCAATTCCTCTTTCTCTGGTGTAGGGCGAATTAATGCTACATCCTTATTGTTTTCTGACTTTTTCTCTGACTATAGATCCAAAGTGGAAGGTTTCAGCTCACAAAATATTACACTTCTTTTGTATACAACCTTCTCTGTATCAAGATTCCAAAGCTTGTATCCTTTTATGACAGCACTATAGCCAATAAAAATACATTTGACAGCCTTGTTCTCCAATTTAGATCTTTTCACATCCGACACATGAGGATATGCCTCACAACCAAAAACATGAACATGTCTAAGAAAGGGCTTCTTACCAAACCACACTTCCAAAGGTGCTTTCTCAACAAGAGTAGAATTTGGAGAATGATTTATTAGGTAACATGTAGTAGATACAGCCTCAGCCCAGAAATTCTCCTCCAAGCTAGCACTATTGAGCATACTTTGTGCTCTCTCCATCATTGTCCTATTGAACCTTTCTGCAACTCCATTCTGCTCTGGAGTATAAGGTGTAGTCTTGTGTCTTTTAATTCCATGGTCTTTACAGTATCTTTCAAACTCATCAGAACATAATTCGCTGCCATTATCAGTCTTTAAGCATTTTATTTTTCTACCAGTCTAATTTTCAACAAGATTTTTAAATTCTTTAAACCGACTGAATACTTCTGATTTATTTTTCAGAAAATATACAAATGCTCTTCTTGAATAATCATTAATGAACGACATGTAGTATCTTGACTTAGACAAAGAAGGAACATCCACTGGACCAAACACATCCGAATGAATATAATCTAGCAAAGCAGAAAATTTATGAGGATTGGAATAAAAAGAAACACGGTGCTGCTTTCCATATATACAATGCTCACAAAATTCAAATTCAAGATTATAGTCTTCAAGCCCCTCTACCAAGTTTTTGTTCTTCAAGGTTTTTAAACCTTTTTCTCCTATGTGGCCTAACCCATGATGCCAAAGCATAGTCTTCTCTGCTGGAAGTTTTACTTCCATAGAGTTTACATAATTAGGGATATTTCCCTCTTTACCTCCATGAATAGCTTTCAGTGACTTTCTAGAGACACTATTACATTGAACAGCATGTGCATCCAGCTTGTACAAAGTACCAATTCGAGCACCTCTAGCCAGCACCATAGAGCCTCTAGTCATCTTGCAGCCATTTCCAAAGAACGTGACTTGTACTCCAATATCATTCAGCATACTTATAGAAAGTAAGTTTTGAGTCATACCTAGTATATGCATTACATTATTGTTTCCCTTCACTCTACCATTAGGGAATTGTATTCTAACTCTTCCACAACCAACAATCTCTAAAGTTGAATCACTAGCCAAGTATACCTTTCCACCATTGTATTCTTCATACTTTGTGAACCATTCTCTATGAGATGTCATGTGGAAAGATGTTCCAGAATCAATCAGCCAGACATCATCTGATGCCTGAGTAGCCAAGGCTACAATGATGGTGTCAGCATCACTATGAGAAGAACCATTATCAGAAGAGCCCTTCTTTTTCTCCTCTTTACAATTCTTTCAGACATGACCAGGTTGCCCACAGTTCCAACACTTCACCTTGGACTTTTTGCCAAGAGACTTTGATCTCCCCTCTGATTTCAATTTGGACTTCTTGTCCTTCTTCTTGCCTTTCTCTTTCAGTCTTCCTCTGATAGCAAGAGCTTCCTTCACCATCTTAGAAGATTTCTTTCTCATCTCTTTTGACAACAAAGAACCAACAACATCTTCCATCTTGAAACTGGATGTTGTACTCCCAATAGCCATCACTAGATGAGTCTGGAAAAGAACACAATAAAAGAATACAACAATCCCGCTCTTCATCAGATTTTTTACACCAGCGGAGTGTCAATTGGGCAATTAGCAAATTAAATGCATTCAAATGATGAAGCATGAACTCATGCAGCCCTGAAGAATCTGACTTCTTCCCTCGGGAACAATTTATTCACCAAGGGACTTCCCTAATAAATAGATGCGGTCTCTTCCACAAAGAAGAGGCGGTCTTCTCAATACATTCAGGAAAGAAGCCCGGAGTTACGTAAAAGCGAGTCTTATCTCCATTATAGACTTCTACAAGGGTCCCAATCTTCTTGCTTCATGCACATGGTTTAGTTCAGGAACATTGCAAACCATAAGATCACGATCCAACCTAGAGATCACTCCATCTTGAGGTTTCCACATCCTCAAAGGGATTCACGCCATTGAATTTCTCTATTTCAGGCCTGACGTGCGCGCCAACCATCTCTTACATGGCGGCAACAAACTCCCAGAACCACTAAGCAGGTCCGACTCAAAAACCCGCGTGCCCACAAGGATAACACAATGAGGGCTCACGATGCAGCGGGAAAGGAAATGGATAGGAAACGCAATTCTCCCCTAGCATTCGAAACCTGAAGAATGTAGATATACTTTTAATTTTCAATTGCAGGTTCATTAGTGCACTACAAAGTGAATATGAAAATATGCAAGGTATTTGACAATCACATAGGAACACCAGATATATGTGGGAAACCCTTATAGGAGAAAAACCCACCACACCAAGAGAAATCACTTTGTATTACAGTAATGGAAATTACATACAAATGTCAGACTTATCTTTCTGGTGTCTGTTTATAGCAGCATTCACCATGAACAATATTGTACATGAACCTTCAAGTTACAGTCATTATAGAATAGATCACATTTATTGATCATACAACCACCCAACAATCCGTCGATGCAACCAACCAATCACAATATGCAATCATCGAGTATATCCATGTTGTTCCATGTCCGTCGAGCTTCCTCATAGAACTGTCACAATGAACAATCTTCCAACTGTTCATATTCGGCTTCTCCTATTGGTCCACAAGGCTCCACATAGGATGGTCAAATGGTCAAAATATATTCAAGCATTGTTGGCATCTTGGTGAGACACTATTAGTGTCTCCTTGATGCCCAAAAGCTCCATATCAATGTCACTAAGAATCGTTTCCATTGGCAAGAGGTTTCACTGAGCTTACAACTTGTATTGGCTTCAATTTTCCTTTCGACAAGACTATCACTCTCACCAAGACATCCCAACAAGCCTTCTTGTGCTACACCAAGTTTAGGAGACTATTGCTAACACCTCCTTATGTCACCAGGACCTCACACTGACGTTCTCCAGATGTATCGCTATTGCCCAGACTCATCGCTTTTGGTGAGACATTATATCAAAGCTTCGCAAGTCACATAGACTTAAGTGTTCTCATCGGCCAGACAATCATCCTTCACCAAGACATCATACCGAGTCACCACGGGTTATACTGAAGTTGTATGTTATACTGAGCTCCAAAGAATAGTCGGCAAGACTTATCAATATCGCCAAGAGGTTTCATCAAGCAACATTAGGTTACACTGAAAGCATACAACTATTAGCAAGACCTATCACCTTCACCAAGACATTATGCTGAACTCCAAGACTTACCCCGAAGGCTCCAACATAAAACACTATCGGCAAGACATGTATCAATCGCTAAGACTTCTCACCAAGCTGTCGTGTTACACTGATGACTTCAATGCATTATCTCGTCGGTGAGACTTTCCTATCGATGAGAACACATAGTGAACCACTAAAACACTCCTCGATATATGATACCTGATTGAATGGCCTGTCGGCTAAAGATCGTCATGCAGTGAAAGGTTACAACAACTGCTCTATGTCATAATGATTGACTCCAAAGAGAAAGCGATCGACAAGATTTCTGCAAGGTCACAATGACCTGTATAAAACATGATGCTACCAATCTTCTAGTCGGTCAGACATGAGAGCTGTCACATCGACTTGGCTCCAATGGAGGTTTTAGCCTATGATGATTGAGGCATACTTTTCCAACAAAATTAAGTGAGGATTACCATATTACTAGTAGCTTTCAAAGGGATAATGGAACATATGATGAATTAGGATGTGTCTAGGGTTTTACTATAGCACATGAAGTAGGTTGTTGAGGTGTGCAACAATAATTGAGAAGACAAATTTGGTCAATAATGAGTGGAAGGAAAGATTTCTTCTAATGGTGTATAGGATAAAATTTGGATGGAGGTGTTATAGCATATAAGGGAAAAAGAGGCAAGACCAATAGGGGATAATGGAACATATGGTGAAATAATAGAGGGTAAAATTGGATGGGCTAGGATGGGATAACAAAATATAGCATGAACTATTAGAGGTTAATGGGATGGGATTAGGAGGGAATAAAGGAACATAGGGTGAATTAGGGAAAGATAGTGGAACAATACCAATAGGGGATAATGGAACATAAGGTGAAATAAGAGAGGGTAATGGGATGGGAATAGAAGGGGTTAATGGAACATAGGATGCACTAGTAAATATTGATGGGATGGGCTAGGATGGGATAACAAAATATAGGGTGGACAATTAGAGGTTAATATGATGTGATTAATAGGGAATAATGAAAAATAGGGTGAATTAGGAGGTGTCTAGGGTTTGACTATACTTGATGCAATGATAGGGAGGTCACCAACACAATCAACACAATTTGAGACCCTTCAACGACTTTTGCAAACTCCAAAACCCTCTCTAGGGTTATCTTCTTTGTTACCACCCTACTTGCCTTGTAGGCAACCAAACCTTGTTTTTAGGACTTATCTCTCAACCACCCTAACAAATCCTCCAACCACTCATATTTTTAGGGACCCATTAACCCTACATAAAACATATCTCAAAATCCTATTAGGTCTCTTTGGACCATCTTCACCTAAACTAGCCTTTAGCATTGAAAAGGGCTCCAATTAGCCCATTTTTCCAAAGGAACACACCTCCAATCTGACTACCAACTCAATATTCCACTTGAAAAACTTCGAACTACCTGCAAAACTTCAAATTTTCCAACCCTTGAGTCAAAAATCACCTTCTATGACCCTCTTTCATAACACCATCACTTATCTCATAATTGACTAGGGTTTATTGAAAACCTCATTCCCATACCTCTTACAATCCCAAAATAACTTTAAACACTCTTATTCTAACCTTAAAAAGCTTAAAACTTCTTTATATTATGCTACCCCTAGGTTTCTCAACCTTTTCCACTCTCAAACCTTCATTTTCCCTCTCAAAACTCACAATTTGGCAACTAGGCTTCATGCCCAAATCCAAAAAAATACCTACTCTTCCCTTGTAGAAATCCAAACACATCAAACACTACCAAAATACATTGAAACAAAAAATCTCTAACTTCCCTTCAAACAATTTCTTCAATCTACCTCTCTTGGCTATGCCTTCTAGGCCTAAATTCGTGCATTTTTTAGAGGGGCGCCATTGAAAATCTCTTTAAATTCCTTCACCAATGCTATATTATTATTCCTACACCATATCATACTTACAATAGGCCCATTCCACTGAGACACAACCTAAACAATAGGTGGAATGGCCTAATTCAACATATTAAACTCTCAAACCCTTATATGGCAATTAAAGACCTGTTTGTGCAAATTGATCCCAAAATCCCATAAAAACTATTGAAGACCTCTCAAACCATTCCAAGACATGTTCAAAACATAGATCCACCAAAAAAAATTCTAATTTGAATGGAAATAACCTACACAAGCAAGTATATAGGTATGAAACAAACAATTTGCAGAATTTTCTAAGAATAACACAGAATATCAAGAGTCTCTTTATTTTTTCTTCAAACAAAAACTTAAGCAATCCATACATTCAACCTAAAATAGTGTATATATAATCCTACCATCCTAAATCCACCCAAACAACCACCTAACCACCTTCCACCTTCCAACTGACTGTTGGAATTCAAAACCATTACAACTTTGCACTTTTACAAAATTTGAAATGACATCATTTTGCAATTTTTCCAATATCAACCCAAATGACCCCACACTAACCTTTAGACTAAAACAACATTACAAAATGGCCTAACATGGCCTTATTAGACATTATCATGACTAAAACAACCTACTAGACTCAAATTCATAAAATGGAGCAACAAGGTGCTCTACACCATTCACTCGGCCATGAAATTTTTCCAAGTCCATTGGAAGTCTTCAACACTCTGACCTGCAATAACTCTTGATCTTCAACCCTTTGATGCTCCTTATTCTTGAAATTTCTCCATTTATCTTCATCTTCACCTTGGGCTTGAACTTGTCCATATAATATAGTCGTCTACTTGCCTTGTCAACTTGAACCTGCATCTCCATGCTCTGATTTGTCTTCACTAACTTCATCCATTTTATTCCACCTCATTATTCTTCTTCATTCACTGCAAAATGGCTCTCACCTTGTCCCTCTTCTTTCATTTTAACCTTTGGTTTGAATCTCATTAACATAATTATCAAAAAAGGGACTACTGCACACTTGAATCTATTCCACTAAACATTCACTTTCACCATATCCTTTCTTTTCACAACCATCTTTTGTCCCTCTATCATGGTAGAATACAATTGCCTCTCAACCAATTTTATCATCCAAGGAAAAATATCCATCCTTACCACAACAACATCACTTTTCTCCACTTCATTTGGAGGCTTCACAAACTCTCTCTCTCTTTAGCCTTCTCTTGGCCTATAACTGTCAACTTCACATCTTCACCTCTTGGGGTGATTACAACTTATCTTTTCTCTTCAATATTTATAAAATATTTCACTACTCTTTTCCATTCTTCTTGGCCCATTGTACTCTCTCTCTTTATCATCACTGTACTTTCAAATTCATCAACTACTTGCCCTATCCATGGACAATGTACTATACCCACCATGTCCTCAAGTTGTTTCTTTTCCCACGATTGTATTCCCAAGACCAAATCACTCTTAACCATCTCTATATCAAGTTTCAAACTCTTATCCTTACCTTCTACCTTTGTCATCTTGACATCATCAAGCCTTAGAACGACTTCACATTCTTCCTTGTCCCTTGACACAATCTCATTCTTGAACTTACTTGTTTTCTCTTGTCTTCCACCTCTTTCCTTCACCACTATCCTTAAACCATCTTCCCTTAATACTACTATATTCTCAGTTTTCCTCATCTCTATTATGACATTACTTAGCTGCCCCTTGCCTCCTTTTTCTTTTAATGGAAAATTCCACTGATACATTTTGACTTAAAATCTGACAAAATTTTGTCAGAATTTTGATGAACTTTCATTGATTTTCTGACAAACTTTGAAACATCGAAATTCTGACCCAACCGATGATGTTGGGTCAGAATTTCAATGTTTCAAAGTTTGTCAGAAAATCAACGAAATAATTCTGATGAAAGTTCATCGAAATTCTGACAAATTTTTGTCAAATTTTGAGTCAAAATTTATCAGTGTTCAGTGTCCCTATGATGATCTCTATCTCTAAGACCTCTTTTCCATTAGGTCTTTCATCTTCTTTACCATCAAACATTTTTTTCCTTCCATCTTCTTTTCCAATCAATGGACAACATACCTCTCCAATTGTGACCTTGTTGGGCCAATTCTACCTTTCCTTAGGCAATTCTCTTGCATTATTGAAGTTCTAATTTGCTTCTCTTATCAGGATCTTTGCCCCAAGAACTTTCTCACAAACCTTTATATCAGATCTGCAGATCTCTATTATGACAGTATTTTATTGTCTCACAACCTATTTTTCCTTTGCTTGAAAAAATTCTTTCTCTTGACTTCACCATGCTTTCCAACCTTGTCTTGAATATTCATAAAGAATTCATTCCTAATCTCTTCTCTCTTAGATCTCATCACCAACTCACCATCCTCTTTGCTTTTTAACATTGCATCCTTGTTAATACTTGTTGTCTCAACCCTTCTCTTCTTTGTAGTGGTTGCACCTTCATTGTAATTGCCTTCCTCATGCCTTATAAACTCTTTTCTACCCTGCATTAGTACCCTTGCTTTCTTTCCTTGTCTCTAATCATTTTCCACCAATGGAATCAAAATAAAAGTAACCTCATCTTTCACAATCTGATAACTATTATTCCTTCCATCATACAAAGCAAATCTCTCATATATCCATGGTATCCCTAACAACAAATGGCATATACTCATAGGTAAAACATCACACAAGATTCTATCTTTATAACCACCTATTTTAAACTCAATCCAAGACTGCTCCTTTACTAAAAGAGTATGTTCACCATTCAACCAAGAAACATAATAGGGTGCCTCATGAGGAATCCTTTCTAAATGCAACTTATCAACCATTTCCTGAGATACCATACTATCTAGGCTACTAGAATCTACCATTATAGTACATACCTTACCTTCACACTTGCAGGTGGTTTTGAAAAGTTCCTTTCTTTGCAACATCTCCTTTACTATAGTCATTTCTCTAACTAAGGCATTCATCTTTCCCTTTCTCCAATGCAATTCTTCTTTTCTCAGATCAATATTGTGCTCTAATACCAACTGATGCAATGAAAGGGAGGTCATCAACATAATCAACATAATTTGAGACCCTTCTGTTACCTCTAAAAAATGCAGGCAGAATGCCTCAAGAGGCTACCAATCTCTTGATACGCTTTAGGGTAATAGACAAGGTCAAGAGAACTCAACCTTCTACTCTTTAGGTGCTGCTAAACCTTGGGTGGGTGTACCTCTCTGAATTAAGCGGACTTATGTTTATATTTCTCACATCAATTTGTTCACAATGGCAAATAGAGGTGAACAAATGAAACCAATATAGAAAGTAGTAGCAATATTCTGATATAAATCCTAAAATGTTCAACTAACACATGTAAATAAATTGAATGAATTCAAAATGATTAAGTGCAGAGACTAGTGCCTTATTGGGTATGCGAAGTCAAATGAGATCGAGATGAGCAACACTTATCTAGAGAAACTCAAATTATCTAGCATATATTATGTTTACAACTTGTATAAACATGCAAAATGTGATTACAAAGCTTTACTTGCACAATCCAGATGATTCTCTCTGATTACTGTGATTAACTAAAAGGATAACCAATCAACCAATCACATAGATACAACAAATGTGCACTGATGAATTATTTATAAACTTGTCACATCAATTCAAACAACCAGAAAGCTTCAATCTTGGAGACAGCTTAGCAATACATTCATTAGATTCAACAAATAATTGACACTAGAAAAATGCAGCAACATCAACTGATTTTCATAAATACCTCCATTCTGAAATCATGCACTATATCTACTTGTTGTGTATTGAATATCTAATAACTGGTGATCATTTTACAATTACAAAATGCCTATTTATACATAAGCATCAAGAAAATAAATCATATTGAAATTCCATGTCAGCCTTCCACAAAATTTGGGTTCTTTTCATGTCAGCCTGCAATGGTAATTTAGCAATTTACATGTCGGCCTCAGTTATTTGAATTTTTGTTTTTCATTAGTGAAACAATCGGCAAGACAATCCAGCAGTATGCTAGAGGCAATTCAATCAGCAATCGTTAGTCATCCCATGTTGCTTTTCGCTTTCACCTTGACCTAACAGAGTCAGAGAGAAGTCACATATATTTCTTTATGTTTCCCCGAGATGCATTCTGTCGAGTTCTTATTTGCTGAGACACAAGGAAACCTCTCACCGAGATACACTTTTTGTTTTATTCACTGTCGCTATGACATTATACTATTGGGAGGACCTCTTGCAGATTTCACTATGTTTTACCGAAAGCCTTTTTGCCTCCTCTATGTCATTGTAACCTTCAACCATCGAGGAGACATCATGTAGACAAGGCCTTGTTCCGTCGAAAGTCCCCATGATCAAACTTGTCATCGTAACATATCACTCTTGGGAAGACCTCTCATAGAGCATACTATGTCACACCAAAAGTCATCGTCCATTCTGAGTCGCTGAGACAAAAGCACACTCTTGCTGACAAGGTTCTTCATTCTTTTCCATCGGCAAGACCGAAGGTCACTCGTCGAGACCTCTTATCGCATTCCTTTAGTTTGGCCGAAATGAATCCTTAATGTGTTTTCCAGTCGGTGTAACAATTCAAACTTTCCAATACCACATGTCAAAATTTTTAACTCTTACCAATACATGCATTCTTCCGCCACTGATCAGTGAGACAATGTGAAGTCGCTATGACTTCTCACCAAAGACATTATGCTTGGCCAAAACGAAACCCCCGCATGTTGTTTGGTGAGACCACAAGAGTTCGCCATAACATTATATCAATGCTGCAACTCATGCCGATATGTAACAATAGATGAATTCTAGTTGCCATGATAGCATAAATGTCTTGCCGATAGGCAACTCAGATGTTTACCAATATAAAGTGCACAATGGATTGGGAAGACCTTGCTTTCTTCATACCAATATGAATATGCATCCACCACTGGTCGACAAGACTAGGTGAGTTCACCAAGATGCTTCATCAAAGGAAAAACTCTCACTGATGCATCTCCATATATCGGTCGGCGAGACACAAGGCACTCAGTAAGACCTCATTCTAACAGTATAACTTATGCTGATAGGAACCTTTTCTATCGCTGAAACAACGTGAATGTCTTGCTGATAGCCACCAGTAGGTGAATGTTGACCATTGTAACAATGAACAAGTCATGTCGATCACCTACAGCAAACATATGTTAACAGCAAAGCATCACGAGTTGGAGAGACCTAGATAGACTTATGCCGATATGGACCACAACTTGAAAAATGCATGACCCGATGGAAATTATGGGACCATATGGAAAAATATGGGTGAAATATACATGTAAAATCATCAAATTTTTACAGTTCCAACAGTGGCTCTATCTGGGGATGAATGATAGTAAGATCATTGCAAGGATCCAAAACTTTGGGTGAGTAGACCAGACACAAAATGATGAACCAGTGAGTAGAAAGGAAGTGAATGAAAAATGAGGTACAACATGAAGGAATGAAAGGAAAGGGAATTCAAAATGGAGATGAACCAGAATCCTAAACTACTGTGCATGGAAAATAATTTTAAAGAGGATGAGCAAGAGTTGTCCATGCACTGGCAACCCTTAGTCCTCTATGTTGCTTCAAGAGAAAAACTGCTTCAAGAATTGCCTATGAACATGCAACTCCTGATCTTCACTAGCCATATTCTATAAATAATATGAATCTTCACCTTTCTTTCCAACAACAACAACAAAAGGTCCCAGCCACAAAGCTTCAAATTTACCATGCTTTCCCTTATCCTGACATCTTGTGTTCCACATCAACACCAAGTCATCTTCTTCAAACTTTCTATCCTTTGCCTTCTTGTCAAATAGATACTTCATTTGTGTCTGTAACTTCATGTTTTGATTTTGGGAAACTCTCCTTATTTCATCAAGTTCAGCTAGTTGCTCCATTTTGTCCTCCATAGGTTCAGGAACATCCAAATCTTCCTGAAGGACAAACTTGTAGAATGGCAACAAATTTTGCAAAGGCATCCTGGCTTGTGCTCCATATACCAATTCAAATGGGGATTTTCCAATTGCCTTCTTAACAGTAATCCTATCAGCCCACACGACTAGTTTTAATTTTGAATCCCAAGCTTTCTTGTTCTATCCTAACATCGTCCTTATAATCATTAAAAGACTCTTATTGCTAGATTTTGCTTGACCATTAGCTTGTGGATGGTAAAGAGCTGCATAAGAAATGGTAACGACATATGTGTCACCAAAAATTTTAAATTCATCTGACCTAAAACACATCCCATTATCTATGATTAACCTCAGTGGTGCACCAAATCTGGTGATAATGTTGTCCATCAAGAAATTTTTCACCACTTTGCTTGTAGCCTGTTTAGTTGGGATTGTCTCCACCCACTTAGTAAAATAATCAGTGGCAACCAGTATCCACTTGTATCCTCCACTTTATTTTTCCTATATCTCTCCAATGAAATCAATTCCCCATTGATGAAAAGGGGCATCATCCTGCAAGGGTCGAAGTGGCAAGGCTCCTTGATATTTTAGCTTTCCAGAAAACTTCTAGCAGGCTTCACACTTTCTTACATGTGTAAAAGAGTAATTAAAAACTTTAGGCCAGTAATAACCTACCCTAAGAATTTTGTGTGCAGTTGTTTTTGCTTAGTAGTGTCCTCCACAAACTCCTTCATGCATTTCAATTAAAACATGTTTGGCCTAAAATTCATCTAGACATAACAATAGTATACCATCCTCATTCTTCCAAAATAGATCTCCATCCATGAAAACATATTTAGATGCTTGCAACTTTAGAGTTCTTTTCTGGTTGTCACTCAATTCCTCTGGACATTTCATGTATTTAAGGTAATGCATGATATCGATATACCAAGGGGTGTGCTCAATGCTAGCAATTATAGTCCCTTCTTCTACATTACAAACTTGATTTGCTTTAATATTTGATTCCACCATCAACCTAGCCAAGCCTTGACCTCTTACTAATTTGGTAATTTGTATCTCCATGTCAAATTCTTGGATCTTGTTAATCCATTTACATCTTTTCTCTGTCACTTCAGACTGTGTCAGAATATCTTTGACAGTTGCATGGGGGACATAAGCAATCACCTTTGCTCCAACAAGATATGGTTTGAAAGATTTTATAGCTTTTACCAATGCAAACACCTATTTTTCCATTATATCATACTTCAATTCAGACCCTTGTAATGACTTACTGAAGAAAGACATAGGTTGTTCAAGACCCTCCTCATTCTTTTGTAACATAACAACAATAATAGTATGCATTGAAGCAAATGAAAATATCTGAAAAGGCTTTGTAAAGTCTGGAGATTTAAGGACAGGAGCTTCCTTGATGGCCCTTTTGATAGATATGAAAGCTTCCAAGGCCTCTGCAGTCCATTCCATTTTCTGTTCTTTCTTCAACATTTTTGATATGGGCTTAATGATCTCAACAAAGTTACAAACAAATCTCCTAACAAAATTAATCTGTCCAAAGAATGATTGTATATCCTTAACCGTTTTTGGAACATAAATCTTATCAATAGCTTCAACCCTCTCAGGATCTATTCTAACTCCCTTTTTTGAAACAATATGTCCCAAGAGCTTACCTTCTGTGACTGCAAAATGACACTTCTTAGGATTTAAGCTGATACCATATTCTAAAGCTTTTATAAATACCTTTTCCAAATGTTACACATTATCTTCAGCCTTCTTCGAATAAGCAGTCAGGTCATCCAGGTACACCACCATGATAGCATTGATCAAATTTGCAAATGCCACATCCATAGCTCTTTGGAAGGTCACTCCTACATTAGTGAGACCAAATGGCATTCTTATGTATACATACGTTCCCCAAGGAGTTGTAAATGTTGTATTATATTGCTTAGATTTTTTGACTTTAACCTGGTTGTATCCTGAAAACCCATCCATCATTGACAACAGCTCACACCCTATCACCTTATGCAATATAGCCTCCATATTGGGTAGAGGATAATTGTCCTTGAGAAATGCCATATTCAGATTTCTGAAGTCCACACACAATCTGATGTCTCCATTTTTCTTCCTCACAGGGACCAAATTTAAGACCCACATTGAGTGCCTAATTGGTTTGATGATTCTCCCATCTCTAAGCTTTGTCAACTCCTCTTGCATCTTAGGCTCCAATGTTGGATTTATGGGTCTTTGCTTCTGTCTAAATGGTTTGGCGTCAGGCTTCAATGGTATTTCATGCTAAAAAAAATCTTCCCTATATTCTTTTAGATCTTGATAAGACCAAGCAAACACATGCTTATACTTTCTCAGCAGCTCTATCAACATTCTTCTAATTGTAGGGCTTATCTTCTTTCCTATGTACACCTTTCTTGGTGCTATCTCAATCCCCAAGTTAACTTCTTCAATATATTCTCTTTTGACTGGTGTTTGCTTCATGAGGGACCAATTATTTCCATCATATAGCCATTCCAATGCCACTAAGCTCTTAGGAAGCTTATTTGTTTTGAGCTACAAGATCTCCTTTCCAAACATTGTTTGCTTCCCATCCACTTCCTCAACAAAAGCATTGAAGTCAATTTCCTGGGCTTCATATTGATCTATACAATTAAGGAATTTCAAAAGGTCAGTATCATCATTAAAGACTTACCAACTATAAATGTTATCAAGAATAGCAGGCCTTGTCTTGAATTCAATCTATGAAACCCCAGCCAATGTGATATCATCTCTTTTCAGCACCACATTTGCTAAAAAATCAGCCATTATGTTCTTTGATCTATCAATCCACTCAATTGAGAAGGAATCAAATAATTCAATTGTGTCCCATGCAACATTCCTATATTGCTTCAATATTTTGTGTTTTGCTGCATACTTTGACTTGATTTGTGAAACAACCAACTCAAAATCACCAAAAACAGTCAGCAACTTAATCTTGTGTTTCACAGCTATGTTCAAACCTGTCAACAAGGCTTCATACTATGCCACATTGTTTGTACATTCAAATGCCAACAGAAATGAATATTTAAATGTAATACCTTTAGGTGAAACAAAAACAATCCCAGTGCCATTACCTTCTTGGCTACATGCTCCATCAAAATACATCTTCCATACTTCATTGCAGCTTTGTGCTACATGCTTTTCAATTGGATCATTATTGGTTAATTCTGGCTAGGTTGATTAAATCTTAAAACTTCCAAGATCAACATCACAAAAATAGTTGATTTGATCTTGTGGTACACAGTCAACAAGTTGGTTCATTCTTGGCTCCCTATACAATTTGACATCTTGACCATTCACTCGAATAGTAGCATAAGACAAATCAAATTGAACATTTCCTCCAACTGCTACTATCCATTGTCTTGACAGAAGCATACCAAATTAAGGAGGAGTATCAATTACTATTATATCTATATTATAAGCCACCTGTGGATAAGTAGCCAGTTTGACTTCAACACCTCTCATAATGCCTACCACCGGTACATGTCTATTATCCATTGCATAGCACTTCCCCTCACATGTATCAACCCACATACCAAGTTGCTTCATAAATCCTATTGGCATGATATTTATAGCAGGAACAGAGTCTATCATGCAATTTCTCAGCAGTTTGTTGTTTATAATCAATGTAGTGAAAAAATGATCCACTTGAGAGGGAGTTGTTAATACATCACTCAATCAGACTTCTGGGATATTTATCTTCTCCTTCCTACTGACTGCTTTAACAACTACTTTGTTTTCATTCCCATTTGTTATCAATTGAACAACAGTATCTCTATATTCTTTAATTTTCATCATCTCAAGAAGTGGGACAGACATTTTTACCTGGGATAATGCTTGAGTGAAGTCAAAAGAAGAGCCCTCCACCTTAACAGCATTCTTCAGTTCTAGCATTTCTCCTTTGTTTTCTTCCTTTTCTTTTTTACTAGGCTGATTAGGCTTCTGTATCTCTTTGTGTACTTCGTTCGCTTCCTCTTTAACTTCCTATTTTTGGATAGGCTTTTGTTCACCTTTATCATGCTGCTTATTTTCTGATTTCTGATCCTTTATAAAGATTCCTCTAGGGACACCTTCCTTCTCATTTACTGTTCTGTTTCTCAACCAGTATTTACACCTTGCTTCCTCAACTGCAGCAACAGTTAGTCTCTCTATTTCATCTTTGGTGAGTCTCCTCATAGTACATTGAGTAGGTACCTCAACAGAATGTGGCCCTGTATAATTTTCTCTAGAATTAGAAAGGATTTGTTGTTCAGCAATATGGACATTATACTTCTGATTTGAAACATCATACTCATAACCTTCATCCTCTAAAGATGAGTATCCTTCCTTAGCATGGTAAAAAGTGTTTGAATTCAAATATACTTTGTGATCTTCTCCATTATTTTCCATCAACATTCCCTCCTCTTGCATCCTTTGAGCTACAACACAATAGTCTACAGAATGTGGCTTATCACAAGCTTCACAGAAGTAATTATTACTCACCATGTAAGTTCCCTTCTTGTTCAATGGATCAGGAGTCTCTTTGTTTCTTGGCCTATCTGTTATAGGTTTTCCATCCTTCCAGTCTATATTATATGGCATGTCATGCAACCTCGACCTTTCATTTTTGTATGTGTTTTCCTGTCTATTCTGATAGTTGTTGCTTTGCTGAGGAGCCCTAGGGTTATCTCTTTTATTGATTATACCTGCAACCTTCCTATTATTTTCAATTGTTAGTGCTATCTTCTGAGCTTCAACCAAATCTCTTGGAGACCCTCTTCTCAGTTCATACCCTGTTTTAGGATCAAATGCATTTAAATAAACACTCAATGCTAGAAAATATGGCAACCTTGACCCAGGAGGTACTTTAGTCTGCAACTTGTTGAATCTTCAATTGAAATCATAAATTGACTCATTCTAATTTTTCTGAATTCCCATCAATTTATGAATAGCTGCATCTGGTGCATTTAGATTCCCATATTGCTCTAGGAATCTATCCTGGAATATTTGGAAAGAATTAATTGAGAGTCCTGGCAAGCTGTTAAACCAATCCCTAGCATCTTCAAGAAGTGACATCATAAATAGCCTCATATGTAAATCTTCATATGGTACACCTATGTCTTGGATGAACACATTGAAATTCTTTAAATGTTCTTCAACAGTAATTGCATTACTTCCTATAAACTTAGGTACCAGACCTCTCCAGTTGCCATCCATAGGCTAAGGATATAATTGAAACCCTGCTAAATCAAATTGTCTGATCATTGCTGCATACTGGTGGGGGGGAGGAATAGGTGGATACTGATATTGGTTAATAGGATTATTGTACTATGCATTATGCTATGGCACATGATGTTGACTAGGAGGTGGATGCATATTGGTATGTTGTGTGGGAATATGAGGGGGATGATTTGGTTGTCTATAATGATTTCCTATCTAATGGTGAGGAGATACAATTGGATCAGAAGGCCCTGCATTATGATTACCCTGCTTATGAAGTCATACATACTTTGGGGGGAAATCAGCTATCTGAGAAGTAATCTGGGATTTCAATAATGCAACCCTTAGCTCCTCTATCTCCTTCCTCTGTGATTCAAACTGTGCTTTTACCTCCTCAAGAAGCTCATGATTAATAGAGTCATTTTGGTTACCTTCCATCTTCTGATCATATTCATGCTAAATTCTGATTCGTTCAATCTCCAGTTCAGCTCTGAACTCAACCTATTTCTGAGAATCAAGAAAAAATAAAGGATTTCTTTGATCTTCTAGAGTACAAGGCTCTGCACTCAAATTGTTTCTCCATGTATCATAGTGATCATATGTTTCACAATGTGCTTTTGGTACCTTGTCTTTATCTATTAGGCGCATATCCTCACTTATCCCTTTTCCCTTATCAAGTTTGTCATTTTTGTGTGTCCACTTACTGCTACTAGCAGGAGCTCTAGTATGACCTCCCCTATACTGAGATCTTCTTCCATTCATGTTTGAACAGTTGCAGAATTTCTGTCAGAGTCACCACTCACTTTTGTAAAAAATGAGAAAATAATTGATACTTCTTATTCCCAGTGGAGTCTGTATAAAGTTCCTGACTCTATGATTAAGGCTTTGATTCTGAATGTATCCCCAACAGAGTCGCCAATTTGCTAGCTCTCAAAAACACAGGCAGAATGCATCAAGAGGCTGCCAATCTCTTGATACGCTTTAGGGTAACAAACAAGGTCAAGAGAACTCAACCTTCTACTCTTTAGGTGTTGCTAAACCTTGGTCGGGTGTACCTCTCTGAATTAAGTGGACTTATGTTTATATCTCTCACAGCAATTTCTTCACAATGGCAAATAGAGGTGAACAAATGAAACCAATATAGAAAGTAGTAGCAATATTCTGATATAAATCCTAAAATGTTCAACTAACACATGTAAATAAATTGAATGAATTCAAAATGATTAAGTGCAGAGACTAGTGCCTTACTGGGTATGCAAAGTTAAATGAGATCAAAATGAGCAACACTTCTCTAGAGAAACTCAAATTATCTAGCATATATTATGTTTACAACTTGTATAAACATGCAAAATGTGATTACGAATCTCTACTTGCACAATCCAGATGATTGTCTCTGATTACTATGATTAACTAAAAGGATTTACTCTTTGCTTGAAAGAACCAATCAATCAATCACATAGATACAACAAATGTGCACTGATGAATTATATATAAACTTGTCATATCAATTCAAACAACCAGAAAGCTTCAATCTTCGAGATAGCTTAGCAATACTTTCATTAGATTCAACAAATAATTAACACCAGAAAAATGCAGCAACATCAACTGATTTTCATAAATACCTCCACTTTGAAATCATGTAACAATAGTCTCTGATTTGATAATTTTATCTCACTATATCTACTTGTTGTGTATCGAATATCTAATAACTGGTGATCATTTTACAATTACAAAATGCCTATTTATACATCAACATCAAGAAAATAAATCATATTGAAAGTCCATGTTGGCCTTCCACAGAATTCGGGTTCTTTTCATGTCGGCCTGCAATGGTAATTTAGCAATTTACATGTCGGCCTCAGTTATTTGAATTTCTATTTTTCATCAGTGAAACAGTCGGCAAGACAATCCAGCAGTATGCCGAAGGCAATTCAATCATTAATCGTTAGTCATTCTATGTTGCTTTGTGCTTTTTCCTTAACCCAATAGAGTCGGAGAGAAGTCACATAGATTTCTTTATGTTTCCCTGAGATGCATTCTGTCAAGTTTTCATTCACTGAGACACAAGGAAACCTCTCACCGAGATACACTTTTCATTTTATTCACTGTTGCTATGACATTATACTATTGGGAGGACCTCTTGCATATTTCACTATGTTTTACCGAAAGCCTTTTTGCCTCCTGTATATCGCTATAAACTTCAACCGTCGGGGAGACGTCATGTAGACAAGGCCTTGTTCCACTGAAATCCCCCGTGATCAAACTTGTTGCCATAACATATCACTCTTGGGAAGACCTCTCATAGAGCACACTATGTCACACCAAAATTCATCGTCCATTCTAAGTCACTGAGACAAAAGCACACTCTTGCCAACAAGGTTCTTCATTGTCTTCCATCGGCAAGACCAAAGGTCACTTGCCGAGACCTCTTATCACATTCCTTTAGTCTGGCCGAAATGAATCCTTAATGTGTTTGGTGGTCAGTGTAACAATTCAAACTTGCCAAGACCACATGCCCAAAGCTTTAACTCTTACCGATACATGCATTCTTCCGCCACTGATCGGTGAGACAATGTGAAGTTGCTATGACTTCTCATCGAAGACATTATGCTTGGCCGAAATGAAACCCCCACATGTTGTTTAGTGAGACCACAAGAGTTCACCATGACATTATATCAACACCGCAACTCATGCCAATATGTAACAATAGATGAATTCTGGTTGCCGTGACACCAAAAACATCTTGCCGATAGGCAACTTAGACGTTTACCAATATAAAGCGCACAATGGATTGGGAAGACCCTACTTTCTTCATGCCGATATGAATATGCATCCACCACTGGTCGACAAGACCAGGTGAGTTTTCCAAGACACTTGATCGAAGGAAAAACTCTCACCAATGCATCTCCATATACTGGTTGGTGAGACACAAGGCACTCGGTAAGACCTCATTCTGATGGTATAACTTATGCTGATAGGAACCTTTTCTGTCACCGAAACAACATGAATGTTGATTGCTATAACAATGAACAAGTCATGCCGATCACCTGCAGCAAACATATGTTAACATCAAAGCATCACGGGTCGGAGAGACCTAGATAGACTTATGTCGATATGGACCACAATGTGAAAAATGCATGACCCGATGGAAATTATGGGACCATATGGAAAAATATGGGTGAAATATACATGTAAAATCATCAAATTTTTACAACTCCAACACCTTCATCCACTTTTGCAAACTCCAAAACCCTCTCTAGGGTTATCTTCTTTGTTACCACCCTACTTGCCTTATAAGCAACCAAACCTTGTTTTTAGGACTTATCTTTCAACCATTCTAGCAAATCCTCCAACCACTCATATTTTTAGGGACCCATTAACCCTGCATAAAACATATCTCAAAATACTATTAGGTCTCTTTGGACCATCTTCACCTAAATTGGCCTTTAGCACTGAAAAGGGCTCCAATTAGCCCATTTTTCCAAAGGAACACACCTCCAATATGACTACCAACTCAATATTCCACTTGAAATACTTCAAAATTCCTACAAAACTTCATATTTTCCAACCCTTGAGTCAAAACTCACCTTCTATGACCCTCTTTCATAAAACCCTCACTTATCTCATAATTGACTAGGGTTTATTAAAAACCTCATACCCAGAACTATTACAGTCACAAAATCACTTCAAACACTCTTAGTCTGACCTTCACAAGATTAAAACTTCTTTATATTATGTTTCTCCTAGGTTTCTCAACCTTTTCCACTCTCAAACCTTCATTTTCCCTCTAAAAACTCACAATTTTGGCAACTAGGCTTCATGCCAAAATCCAACAAAAGACCTACCCTACCCTTGCAAAATTCCAAACACATCAAACACTACCAGAATACACTAAAACAAACAATTTCTAACTTCCCTTCAAGCAATTTCTTCAATCTACCTCTCTTGGCTGCGCCTTTTAGGCCTAAATTCATGCATTTTTTAGAGGGGCGGCATCGAGAATCTCTTTAAATGCCTTCACCAATGCTATATTATTATTCCTACACCCTATCCTACTTACAATAGGCCCATTCCACCAAGACACAACCTGAACAATAGGTGGAATGGTCTAATTCAACATATTAAACTCTCAAACCCTTATATGGCAGTTACAGACCCGTTTGTGCAAATTGATCCCAAAAACCCTTCAAAACTATTGAAGACCTGTCAAAACCAGTCCAAGATGTGTTCAACACATAGCTTCACCAAAAAAAATATAATTTGAATGGAAATAACCTGCACAAGCAAGTATATAGGTTTGAAACAAATAATTTGCATAATTTTTTGAGAATAACACAGAATATCAAGAGTCTCTTTATTTGTTCTTCAAACAAAACCTTCAACAACCCACACATTCAACCCAAAATAGTGTATATATAATTCTACCATCCTAAATCCACCCAAAAAATTTCCTAACCACCTTCCACCTTCCAACTGACAATTGGAATTCAAAACCATTACAACTTTGCACTTTTACAAAATTTGAAATGACATCATTTTGCAATTTTGCCAATATCAACCCAAATGACCCCACACTAACCTCTAGACTAAAACAACATTATAAAATGGCATAAAATGGCCTTATTAGACATTATCATGACTAAAACAACCTACTAGACTCAAATTCATAAAATGGAGCAACAAGGTGCTCTGCACCAATAGTACATGTGTTAAAGATCCAAGATATTGAGAGGGGGGTGAATCAATATCTTCTTAAAAATTTTGATCAGATACCATTCAATTATTTCAATGCAAACAATAGCAGAATAAATAAAAGCATTAACAGAGCATAAGATCAGAGAACACAAGAACACCAGGATTTTTATGGGGAAAACCCAAATGGGAAAAACCATGGTGAGTGTTAGCTCACAATATTATTTAACCAATTATAGAATATTACAAAATGGGTGGCTCACTGCCAAGACTCGCTATCCAAAAACAAAGGCTCACTGCCTACAAAATTATGATTGAATGGCTTTCATCCAGAAAATGAACTGACAGAGTACACCTAATGAGAGCATATTCAATTCCAAATAAAGCTCAATAAATGGACTTGACAGACTTCATCATTTTCACACTACTTCACATCTTCACACAAATCACAAAAAATGTCTATTATCTATACCCAATCTCTTTGCAACCATCAATTAGGTCAACCTAATTAGATGCACTTCATATTTACCAAAAATATCGTCTGTCAACTACAAGCTTTGAAAAAGATATCCCACACGCTTCAACAAGCAAACATAGACCTAAAATAGGTCACACATATATCTGCATAAAAAAACTATTTTCACCTTTACATAATTTACCAAAGAAGTCAGCAAGGAATAGACTTCAAACTAAAAACCAAAAAAAAATTGTATGAGGACTGGATATGTGAAATCTTGAATGTTCGTGCTCCCAACATCTACAAATCATTTCCCAAAACTGCAAGCAATAGTGATCATCGGAAAACAAATGTAGATCAAAATACTAGAGGATTTACCAGTTTAGATACCAAACTAGAATACCGGAGTAGCTTTAGTATTGATCTTGCAGTTGCAAATCATTTATCATGGTGACATCAATGAAAAATAAAAAGTAACAAAATGATATGGTCTTCATTTTTCCAACAATCTCCCCCTTTGTCATTGATGGCAACATGTGCTAAAACCAAAAAGAATATCTACAGAGTTCTCTATTTATAGTACTTCTCCCCCTAACACTAACAATTCACCACTTCACTCCCCCTTTGACATCAAGGACAAAGGGTGTGCCAAGAATAATTGAAAAAAAATTAAAGCAAAGAAAAAATATATCAATTGGAAGATCATGAGCCTTGAAGCTCCTTCAGAATACATTCCCAGATTGTTTTTCCTTTTTCCTAGCCTTCCTTTGCTGCAGTTAACATCTTGTCTAGAGATTCCAGCTCTATCAAAACTTCTTCAACACAATCTGAAGTATCAAGAATCAGGTTTATCTTTTGAAGCCTTTCAAAGCATGCCAGAGCTTCTCCAATTGAAGTGTATTCCATTCTTACAATATCACTTAATAGATTGATTTTTTGATAATTTCTTCTTTCTGTTTCTGCAAGGAAAAGAAATTTTCTCTATGTGGAAAGATAGCCTTCTGGATTGATTTGTCTTTATCTTTAGATACACTATAAGTACCAAAAATAGTAGACAACTGGGACTAAATGGAGTCCATGACAATCTTGATATTCTGAGTGGCATCTAGCCACTTCAGGCAATAGGAGAGAACAATATCTTCCTCAGACTCACAGACCTTCACTACATTCAAATTCTTTTCAACACAAGAATGTGAAAGAGAACATTTGTCATGTAAAGCCAACAACCTTTTCTCCACCAAATTTTCTTCTATCTCTTGTCTTGTCTTTTCATTAAGTCTAGAGGAATACTCCTTGAAGGAGTCTAACAATAATCTAAAATTTTCAATGGAAGCAAGGGATGTATCAATTGATGTACCAAGCATAGCTTCATGTAATGCTTTCAAAGCATCTTCTATCAGTTTCATTCCCTTTTGATGTGTCTCAAGAATTTCCTTTATGTCGGATGCTTGCATAGCATCACCCAACACAACTTTGTGTACAGGAGACATTTTTTCCATATCAACATATCCTTCAATCATAGGGAGTTTCAAAAGTTCCTAGCGATTGAAATATAATTTGATTAGATAGCAAACCTTTTAGTACATCACTACCAGAAGACGAATCATCAGGATGCTTCAATTATTTTACAATCTATTTTTCTTCATTTTTCTTGGAGGATTCCACAACTATCTTTTCTTTCTCTCTCTTTTCTTTTTCTTTATCTTCCTCAAATACCTCTTCTTCTTCTTCCTCTTTCTTTTCATCCTTTTCACCTTCATCTTCATCTTTATCTTTATCTTTATCATTATCTTTTTCATTGTTGTCTTCTTCCTTAGGATTGTCTTGACCTTCTTCTTTGTTGCCCTATCCATCATCTTCAACATTGCCATTATTTTCTTCATCATTACCTTGCTCTTCTTCACCTTTTTATCCTTTAGTATGCTCTGGAGGAGCATCATTATGCATCTCAGGCTCATCTTCTCCTTCATTCTATTCATTAACTTCATCACCTATATTAATTTCAACATTAAAATTATCAGGAATGTCTTCATTACTTGTATCCAGAGGAACATTTTCCTCGGCATTCTCAATAGCAGCATCATCATTGGTTTTGAGCATACCATACTTTTTTGCAGTTTCCTAAATTACCTTTACTGTTTCCTTTCTTACTTTTTCAATTTCTTATTTCTTGTCATCAACATATTCACTCTACTCTTCATCTGAAACATTTCAGCACATATTTTCTTTAGAGATTCTAGATTATTAGGGGTCAAGGAAGACTCAATCTTATTATATGTTGCATTTCTAATATTTTCTTCAAACACAACAGCCTCAAATCTCCTTTTCATAAGATCATCCCACATGATTTTAGGAACATCTTTCTTGATGTTATCCCATTTGATCTCTAAGACAATAACATACTGAATAACAGCCAAAAGCAATGTTTTCTTATCTTCTTCTCCAACTTTATCATAGAATTCAGTTGTGGGTTGGAGCATATTCTCAAAAGTCAACAAAGCATTAAGAGTTGGCTCAATTTTATACCAGGGAACAAAAATTACCAGAATATCTTATCCATCTTTCTAGTTCGCAGGGGTCGCATTAGCTACCTTAGCCTTCTTTGATTTAGGCTTGGTGTGCACATGTATACCAAACTTATTCTCTTCTTCATATTCAGACGATGACACAATGTGTACTCTTTTAGAACCAACAACATCTATAGATGCACCTTCAGCAAAGGGTAAAAATCCTCTTCTTCTCCTTACAAGCTTTGCTTCAGGATCTTCTTCTTCATCTTGATCATCTGTAACACTCATATTATTTTCTCTCATTGCCTTCTCTTTCTTTCCTTTTCTTAACAGGGGTGACCGGAGGAGTTTCCTTCCTCTTCCTGAATCTAGTAGTCGGTCCGAAGGAAATATGACCTTTACCTTTATCATCCTTACCAAGCTCAGTCGCAGTTGTAGGAGTTGTAGAGGATTTTGTAGAGGCATTCCTTTTTAATCTCCTAGGGCCAAATGGTTCTGCTTTTAGTTGTTCTCTCCTAGCTCTTCCAAGAGTGATTTCCTCATTAGTGAAACTAGCATCTTTAAGTGTTTTCTCCACTTTCTTCCTCATCTTAGGCTTTTGTTGTTCCATATGAATTTCCATAGAATTTTTAGCATATGTCCCAATTCTAGGTTCA
Source organism: Sequoia sempervirens (assembly GCA_007258455.2). Lineage (NCBI taxonomy): Eukaryota > Viridiplantae > Streptophyta > Pinopsida > Cupressales > Cupressaceae > Sequoia > Sequoia sempervirens. The sequence continues at coordinate 29,483 of VDFB02015150.1, forward strand.
TTGGGATCTTTTGGATTCTTTAGCAATATTTGCACATAGCCTTAAGCTTCTTCTTTTGTTATCTCATATCCTAGAGGCTGAATCCAGATAGTTTGAGGTTCTACAACCTCAATCATGCATTCAATAGTGGAGACATGAAATATGATATCATTCTTATACTTCACAATTTTTTTTGAATACAACAAAGAATGTTATTAGGGCATCCTCTTGAGCATTCAAATTTCCAAGATAATGCATGTGATAAAAAATTTGATGTCCCACTAGTTTGGATGGGTTCCAAAATACTTCTTCACTTTTTCCTAGAAGCCTCTTTATGAAGTAAAACACTAAACATATAATCAACGAACCAAACTTAAAGGAATACTTCTTTTCCTTTGTTTTATTTATGTTCAATTGCAATCGAAGAAGCTCACAAAGATCATGATCTGCACCTTTCACTACCATATCAAAGCCAATATAGATTGTTGTGGCTGAAACAAAATTCTCCCTGTTTGTGAAATATATCTTGTGACCTATCATGAGAGATGCATACTTTACTACTGGATTAGTAATTGTTTTTGTTGCTAGAGCTCTCTTATCATATTTGGCTCATGTAAGTTCTTCTACAACCTCATTCTTTATAGATTTTAGAACAAGCACTATACCTTTGTCCCATAACCCAGTAACGACCCTAATCACCTCCTTCATTATAAGATGTGGTTGGTTAGTCCATAGAAAATTTTCATGGATTCTACTCAGAACTGCCTTCATGAATTTTCCTTGAAAGTTGAAATTAGGGAAATTATTCCAGACATCCAACCTTTTATCAACCACATTCAAATACTCAAGTTTTATCCTAAAGTCATCACTAGTAAGCTCATCTTGCCATATGTCAATTAGCTTTGCATGATTGTATTCTTGAAATTTTACTTGAATCATCATCCTAGTATCCTTGGTCGGCATTACACCATGTGGAATTGATGAAAATGTGCCCCATGGGATCATCTTCAAAAAAATTCAAAGAGTACTTTCTATAATAGGGCCTCAGCCTCTCTGATATTTTCACAACTATGGGAGTTGCCATTTTATAGGTTCTAAATTCAAACAACTTAGCCAAAACAAAAAGCACAACTATTCAAAAGATATAAATACCTTTTTTTGCACATAGAACCATAACTAAGGTTTCAACAACTTGAACTTCAATTTTCTTCAAGAATGCTCCAAAAGTTCTTCAAATTCTCCAAATGCTCAAATGAACAAAATGCCTTGATCATTTTATTTATAAAATAACAATTTTTTGCTACTTCGCATTTATTGCGGTAGACTCCAAAAAGCTGCTAAAAACTCTTTTCTTTTATACAAACAAACCTTGATTTGATTCGCAAGGAATCATCCCTTCATATTTTCTACTGGTTCCTTTTCTAGAACCTCTAAAAACTCAACCTTCACCCATCTTCCTCGTGCTAGCCTCTGACACACCATTTATCTAGGGGGTTCTTACAATTTTCTGATAAAGCTCCCCCTACAACCTTGCTAGGTCTAGTTACCGAATAAATCATCTGTACTAAATGAGGGCACAGACTCATCAATTTTCTGGTTTTTCTTTCTTTCTCCAAATCTTGCTCATCTATTGCTTAATCTCATCTTTATCAACCTTCTTCACATATTCATTATTTTCTGTCAGATTGGTTTCCTTACTCTTCTTGCTTCTGTAGACTCTTGAAACATGTCTCAGTTTGTTGCAATTATTGTAGACAACATTCCTTTGATTAGATTAATTTCCATTAATTCTTGTTTTGTACTGGTTAGCTTTATGTTCATACTTGTTGTAGATGTAGAAATAGCCATTGAAGGACTGAATCATTCCTCTTACATTAAACTGATTCATCATCATGGCCTAGCATTCACTTGCTCTATGTCCAGTTCTTTTGCATGCAAAACATTGACCAACAACAAGACTACAAAACTGATTCATTCTACTTCTACATTATGTGACCCTATGACCAAATTTATTACATTAAAAATAAGTTCCATTAAAAGAAGGGTACCTTTGTGCATTAGGCTGTCTCACCAGAGATCTCTTAGTAGAGTTCTTTGAATTTTCTCTCTGCTTACCTTTATTCAAAGTCTTATGATTATTCACAGTCTTATAATTTTCACCTGCATCATTTCCCAGACCACCTTTATCTTTACTTGGTTTTTGTCCTGCAATTAATTCATTAAGCCTTTCTAAGTTGGATTTGAAGTTGCTTTCACGAAGTTTCACCTTCTCCAGATCCTTTTTTAGGTTCACAATTTTTTGTTCAAGCTTGGTGCAATCTTCAAACTTGCTTTGTACCAACTTGTTCAGACACTCTTCAATTCTTTTCTTCTCTTCCAGTTGTACTTTCAAACTGGAAATATCTTCATTAGCCTTTTTCAACTATCAATTACTTCCTTATGCCTATCTTTTATTTTTTTCAATTACTCCTTAAGTTTCCAAACACATTCATTTGCTTCTTCAAGATTCTCTTTCAAATCTCTATTTTCTCTTTCAACTTTATCAAGATCCTCAAGAGTAGTCTGGAGCTCTCCTTTATCATCCATTTCTTCCATCTTTGAGATCTCCCTCAAGTTGTTAGGCTTAACTAGAGGGACCAAGCTCTGATACCAATTGTTAAAGATCCAAGATACTAAGAGGGGCAGTGAATCAATATCTTCTTAAATTTTCTGATCAAATACCATCTAATTATTCCAATGCAAACAATATCATAAATAAATAAAATCATTAACAGAGCATAAGATCAAAGAACACAAGAACACCAGGATTTTTACATGGAAAACCCAAATGGAAAAAATCATGATGAGTTTTAGCTCACAATATTATGTAACTGGTTATAGAATATTAAAAAATGGGTGGCTCACTGCCAGGACTCACTATCCAAAAACAAAGGATCACTACCTATAGAATTACAATAATTGAATGGATTTTTTCCAGAATATGAACTGACAGAGTACACCTAATGAGTGCAAATTCAGTTCCAAATAAAGCTCAATAAATAGACTTGACACACTTCATTATTTTCGTACTACTTAACATCTTCGTACAAATCACACACACCTTCTTAAAATACTATCCATTATATATACGCAATCTCTTTGCAACCATCAATTAGGTCGGCCTAATTATATGCACTTCATATTTACCAAAAATACCATTTGTCGACTACAAGCTTTGAAAAATATATCCCACATGCTTCAACAAGTTGGCATAGACCTAAAATAGGTCACACATATATCCGCATAACAAAACTATTTTCACCTTTACATAATTTACCAAAGAAGTTAGCAAGGAATAGACTTCAAACCAAAAACCAAAAACATTCTGTGCAAGCACCGGATATGTGAAATCTTGAATGTTCGTGCTCCCAACATCTGCAAACCATTTCCCAAAACTGCAAGTAATAGTGATCATTGGAAAGAAAAATTGGATCAAAATACCAGAGGATTTACCAATTCAGATACCAGACTAGAATACCGAAGTAGCTTTAGTCTTGATCTTGCAGTTGCAACTCATATATCATGGTGACATCCATGATAAACAAAAAGTAACAAAATGATATGTTCTTCATTTTTCCAACAACATGAAGTACGAACTTGACCTATGTGTAGTAATAATAGAGAAGAGTTATCTAGGATGAAACATGCATAAAGATGCTATAACATAGAATGAATAAAGGAACATAGGGTGGAACATAGGGGATCATGGAACAACTAGGGTGAAATAATAATGGGTACAATAAGATGGGAGTAGAAGGGCATATTGACACATAGGATGGACTAGAAGATATTAGTGGGATGGGCTAGGAGGGGATCATGGAAAATAGGGTGAACTATTAAATGTTAATGGGATGGGATTACAAAGGAATAAAGGAACAAAAAGTGAATTAGGAGAAGATAATGTGACACGATCAAGAGGGGATGATGGAACATAGAATGGACTAGTAGAGATTAATTGGATGAGCCAGGATGGGATAATAAAACATTTTTAAGGTGAAATATACTAGAGGTTAATGGAAATTAATTAGGAGGGAATATTAGACCATAAAGTGAATTAGGCGGTGTCTAAGGTTTCAATATAGGACATGAAGTGGGAACTTGAGGTGTTTAGTAATAATGTATTATATATTTCTTCAATGATGAGTTGAAGGAAAGGTTTCTTGTAATGATATGTGTATAATATGAAATATGGAGGAAGGTGGTATAATATATAAGGTGTTAAAGATTGGGATATGTGATATAAAATGTTAAAATATGCATGATGAAAGGAATGGAAGAATGAGAAGGAAGTTGAATGGTAAATATAACTAGGATCTCACAAGACCAACCAATGTTTGTCTTTCTCATTGATTTTTTAGATTTGTATATGCAAAATTAAGAAAACTAGCTAACATTGTTTTACAAAACCATTAATGAATAAAGGCTACCTGAGTGAAGGTTGTTTGAGGACATGAATTGTGAGGTGTGGATATCGAAGGTCCACCAAGAAACTATTTGACATCTAAAGAATGTTATGAGAAAAATATTCAAATATAACATTCAACTATTCAAATGCATTAATAATATCTTTAATATTAGTTGCATACATGTGGACTCAACGTCGAGAATGAATAAGGGTTTATAGGAATGGAGCACATCTCATGAACACTCTAACCCTGAAATTTCATCATATTGATATTCTACTAATTTAGTTATTCTTAAATTTCAAAATATAATTTAATAAACAAATTAAATGAACTTGCTGAATTTTACCTGAGTATCAATATCGAATGTATTATTCAACAATTCATCTATGAAAGCCATTGCCACTGCAACTGATGTAGGTTGTGTAGTTGCATCCCGAGCACTCTAAAAATCATATGTACAAACAACACCACAAGCACCACAATGGTGGGGTGGAGCTTGGGGCCTACATGCCTCCTCCACATCAGGCTCTACTAGAGGCTTCACACACTATATAATGGTTTCGGTGAGCGAGCTAATCGACTCCAATGTGTCCACCTCTACACTATCCTTAACAATGGAAGGAATGGTGACATGATCCACCATGGGTTTGGCCAAGGGTCTTAGTGCCAACTATGGAATATGTCGTGCAACAGGTCTACCATGTGTGGAACCCCCACCTCTACCCTAAAAGTCTAAGATGTCAAAATAATTTGGCATCTTATTGAGGATAAACTCATAATAGAGTTTCCTTAAATAGTATTGTGGTACCTCATGGTTATTGCATGGATATTGGTCAAATACCATCCACCACCACTCCCAAAATTTATTTTTAATTAAATTGTGGTGGCACCAATAGATTGGGAACCTCCTACATGCATGAGACAAAGGTACATTGGTTCTCAGGTCTATAAATAGGGCACACAAGTCGGCTTTGCTAATTTTTTGTTTTTTCACATCTGCATATGACAAACCACTAGCATAAAATTGTCTCATCTCATGCCTCTTATTTGACCAAAAATTTATTTTCTTGCTCATTTCTCCTACATGAGATACAATTGACTTCAACTATTTGGAAATCCCTCTCTTATAAGGCTGGGTTTTGACATGCTCGGTTAATCTTCCAATTAATTATTTAATTTCTCTTTTATTGTTTTCAATTTGATTTAGGATATTTTCTTGTGTTCCTTGAGGATGCCTATGAACTAATGGAGGGTTTTCAGGTTGCTATTGTATAGGAGGCTCTTTGTGAGGGGGTGATTGTGAGTTCTCAATGTTTGGAGGTGGAGATTCATTCCCTGAGAATTAGAACATTTTTTTATTAAAAAAATCTATTTCAATCTACATTCTAAATCAAATTCAAAATAAAAACAATAAAAAATCCATACCTCTTCATAATATTCAACCTCTTTGATGTGTTGACGACATCCTCGTGAAGAATTGCAAGCTAAGAGTACAAAAAATGGAAGATATTTGGAAAGTGTGAGTTGCAGAGCTGAAAACCTCCAAGCCAAGCCATGTCTGAACAAAAAAATGAAGATAAAAATGTGTTTTTTTGTTTTAATACATCTTTTCTATTTGGCACATGCCAAATTTGGCGCACACCAAATGACTTAATTCATTTGGCATACACCAAATGGCCTACCTTTTTTTTTCCTTTTTTTCCAATTTGGCATCAAAATTGTGTCACAAATTGGTGCACTTACCCATATAAATTTGTATAATAATACATTTGAAATGGTATTGTGTATTATTTGATTGATAATATTATAGAAAAATTAGTAACTTAAACTTTATGATAATTTATTTTGTCAAGATAATATCAATCAAACAAGAATTATAACAAGTGATAACTAAACCTAAACAATAATCTTACATGTATTTCAATAGACTAACTACCTAATTTGTAACAAAATGATAATCCTTGAAATTCTTAAAGTTTTGTTTCAAAAATAAATATTATTAGTCATCAACTTATTTTTATTCATATATATTCTCATGTCAAGACTATACCATTATATGATATAACTTAGAAATGTAAGATGATGTCATTCCACCAGAAATGGTGATTAAGTTGATTGATGAGATAAATAATGTATACATGATATATTGATGTGTCATCAATGTATGATTGCGACAATTTTTAAGTAAATTGGAAGTTATGTTTCATTGATTTTTTTCTTTTTAGCTTAGATAGACCTTGGACTTCCACAAAATAATTAAATTTATCCCATTCATATTACAATTTGGGAGGCTAAAATATGAATTCTAAAAGGAATGAAGTTTGGTATTGATTGGAAACCCCACAATTGCGAGTAAATTGAGGTAATCTTGAAATATCAAACAAAACTAAGTGAATTTAACATTTAGAACTTAAAAGTTTGGTTTTCTTAGGCTCTAGATCTCTACAAATTTTTAAACTTTATTTTATAATAAACTTTGGTCTAGAAGGTGACTTATACTCTAATATTTAACATTTGATAACATATAATTCTCTTATCAATGCAATAAATCCAAAATACTAAAATACCTCAATAAATTAGACGATAACGCCATAAAAATGTAAAGTTTAGATGGGATTCATATTTTCATAGTAGGATAAAGTAATTTGATTTCAAATATCATAATATGTGTTTCCTTTCAATATTTAATTTATTTTTTAACTGAACAAGCTACTAGCAATGTTGTTTACCCAACATTGATTACATGACCAGTTAAAGTTTGACATAATTCCAATAATAAGATTGGTAAGATCATGATAAATGGAAAATTTATTCTAGAGCTATTCATCAGATAGAATCAAGACAAAGAATGATCTAGGTAGAGTTTAAAAATAAGGGTAAGGAAATAAGGAACAAGAATGACAAGTCTACAAATAATATTTGAATGTACAAATCCATGACCACCTAGAATAGAAATATTTCTAAAGAATACTATTAAAATCTAATAGTAGTATGATCATAAACTTAATTGTTGTGGCTCTGGATACACTACTACAAGTTGAAATAATCTTCAAATTCACACATGTAAGTCATGAGAGGAAAGGATATACTTCATACAAACCTTTGATGAAAGAATAGATGTTTCTAGGATATAAATCCTTCATTGGAATGTTTTGAAAATTCAATCAAGTTGTAGGATAGATTCTATAGAACCCCAATCCAAATACCTACAAAACACAATGAAAGAACACATTAGAGGATCATATGAAAGTAAGAACAAGGATTCCCCATGAAATCCATTAGCAAAACTCAAAATAGGAATGAAAACAAGAATATAATGAAAGAACAAGAAAGTAGATTAAGTCCTATTGAAAGCAATGCAAGCTCTTGATCCCATGGGGGAATTGGTGCCAATTTGATGTGAAAATTGGCTCTTTCCCAACTCCAATGACGTGATGAAGATGATTGATGAAGGATGAATGCTTTTAGTGATGACTTCAATAGAGCTCCATGTTGAAAATCTACAAAAAGCCTAACTATGATTGGATGAAATTGATGATAGATTGCTATGGATTCAAGTATAATAACTTTACTCAAATTGTGGATGAACTAAAAATGACTATAATAATTCTACTTGGATTGTGGATGATGAAATGAGGAATAAGACTTCTTATTTATAGAATGTCAAGTTGGAAGAATGCCCAAAAGAGAGCAATGTGGGACTAAGAATCAACTAATGGCAAGATGCCATTTGTCAACATGTGAATGGATGAAGGATGTGCAAGTTTTGAAGAATGTGTCAATAAATGCAATTAGGTGGAATTTGAAATTGTTGAAATGATATGTAAGAGGGAAAGAAAATGCATTGAATGCCACTTGGCTCAAGGAAAAATGACTTTTTAGGTGGAGTAAAAGCCTTGTTGGAAGGACAAAATCCACTTGGATTTTGAATTCAAATTTGAGGAATATTCCTTTATTATGCCTTTTGAGAGAAAATAGAGATTTAATAAATGAATTAAATCTATTTTCATGTGCAAGTTGCAAAAGCTAGTGGATGGGACATGAGAAGAGATTAAATTAATCAAGGTTAATTAATTTAATGAGAGATTAGCTGATGTGACAAATTTGACTTAGATTTATGGATTTATTTAAATCAAATATGAGAAGAATATGATAAAAGGATTAATTAAATAAGGAATTTTTGATTTATTTAATTAAAAGAGATGATGTTACACTACTGAATTTGACACCATTTTCTAATGGATGTTCGTCGGTGGTTCGACAAAGCTTTGTCGGTGTAGCGACAAAATGATGGAAACATTTTCGTCATTATTTTTCGTAGCACGTTTGACGACGAATTAAACGTTGAAATAATGGTACAGTTTCATCAGTCATCAGCATCATAAAATGGCTCGGATGTTCATCAAAATATCGATGAAATGGGCATCGAAAGAACACCAAAAGTTCATCGCCAGTTTGACGAAATGGGCAAGTATTTACAACGAAGCCCTCATCGTAGCTAAGCAACTTCGTCAAACCTTTTATGTTGTTCATCGGTGATGTTCATTAACATTGCGACGAAAATGGAAAGGAGTTACGATGAAGTCTTCATTGCAGCTAAGCAACTTCATCAGACCTTTTTTGTTGTTTGTTGGTGACATTCGTTGAAATTGCGACAAAAAGGGCAAGGAGTTACGATGAAGTCTTCATTGCAGCTAAGCAACTTCATCAGACCTTTTCTGTGATTCATTGGTATACTTCATTGCAATGACGAAAAAATTGACAAGGAGTTACGACGAAGTCTTCATCGTAGCTATAGCAACTTTGTTGAACGTTTTTGGTGATTCGTCCGTTGCGTTCATCAAAAATTTGACGAAATAATGTAATTTAAAAAAAAATACATTCATTGAAATGTACCATCAGTGAGAGATGAAGCAAGTCATGTCCCTTCATATTCAAATCTCGGGAAATTATTTTATTTGGTCATTTTCCATGTTTATTTTATTATTGATGCAGAGTGGCAGGGGAAGACAATCTCTTAAGAGCTTCTATCAAATACTCTTAGATAGACTCCTTAATACACCATACAACTAATGAGCAATTTAAGCACTATTTTAACTCCACACACCCAAATGAAATCAAGAGGCTTGGAAATGACTCAGAATCTCTTAACACGGCTAAAATAAGCCAACAAATAAGACTTCTCAGTTGGGAACACTCTTTCATCTATCACTGGCATATTAGGCCTTGTAGCCCTTGTAGCCCTGTCTAATGGGACAGTTAACATAAAATCCTTCTAATGACTAAAAATAGACCAAACTCACTTGTTTTTGACACTCGATACTATTCTCCACAAACCATCAAAACCACAAGTTTTGACTCCAACACAAAAGGCAACAAAGGACCTATTTTCTAACGCTACAAGGAAGCCTAAAAGACACTTTTCAATCCATCATATTTTACATATCTTTATTCACTCCTAGCGCTTCAGATAAATTTGTGTAAATGAGAAAAAAATGTGAATCTTTTATGACAAAGAAAATTCTTAAAAGGAGGGGGGAGAGAGCAAAGGGTAGGGGGCAAGAGAATTCTTGAATGTATAGCAAAGTATAACATTTTGATCAGTATAACAATGAAATGAATCTTAAGTTTGAAGGATTAATATTATTTACAACATTTATGATCAAGAATGAATGTAAGTAGAGAAAATTTTGCATACCTGCAAATGGTACAAAATTTCATGGTTATGTCGAAGCCTCCCATCAACAACAAGATCAAAATATTCGTGTATCTATCTCAATCAAGCCTCTAAACCCTTCAGAGCTGTCAATTTTTCCACTAACCTGTTATGCACAAAAGTCAAATTTTAGAGTTATGTCACCACTAAAAATAGAAGAAATAGAGCTTTGAAACCAAATCCACACACAACACAATGTGGTATTCATACAAAGCCATACAAACAAACTAAAATCAAAACATTAGAACGGAAACAACTTAAAATTATGATGCAGAGCATGGATTCAGGGTATAAAGAATCATTTTTCTACCACCATAGTGAAAGGTTAGCACTTTCTTTCATCTTTGCATATTGGTTTGATGCTTCAAATGATGCATTTCTTATATTAAAAAGTGCATTACCTTATTGAGCTTCTCTTTTTTTTGAGAATAGTTTAATATTCTCTACTTAACAAGGCCAACCACGTGTCGGTGGAAGCTCATTTGGCCCCTCCCCCCCCTCACATCACTCTCAATTCCCCATACCCAATCATATAACATTAATCATCCATTCATCCATTAATAACATATATCATTCATTCATTCATCCATTAATAACATATAACATTCGTCCATTAATAACATATAACATTAATTCATTAACATATAACATTCATTAATTAACATATTCACATTCATTCATTAACATATAATATTCATTCTTTCAGTTTTTACATATTATCAAAAATATGGTTGTCATGATATGATTACAATCACTTTTTTTTTTGTTTCTTTTTTAAAGCTACATAAAGCTGAAGTGGAGTATCATTTTCTAAATCAATATTTGTCCCCCTTTAGTTGTTCTTCCCTTTGCTCATGATCTTAATGTACACCTAGTCATCTGCTCATGATGTGGATGCCGCTCAAGGGGGGTCTGCTGCAATAAGAAAGAAATGTTAAACTGATATGTTTTATTATTATTGTTACAAGGTTTCTCTTTACCTGATGGGTCCACATCATGTTCCTGAACTTTTGTTATAGACTCATGCTCAACATGCTGAACACCCTCTAAATCCTGATCTGCAGTTGAAACACAAAAGGTTACATTAATTAATACTCCAATTGAAATAAAATATGTTTGAGAGAACATGAGAGTGGTCCTCTTTACCTGATGGGGCCACATCATGTTCCTGATCTTCTCTAGCCTGATCATGCTCAACACGTTGACGATTCTCTACATGCTCCAAAGTTGAAACATGAAAGGTTACATTAATTAATACACCAATTGCAATTAAATATGTTTAAAAGAACTTTAGAGTGGTCCTCTTTACCTGATGGGGCCACATCATGTTCCTGATCTTCTCTAGCCTAATCATGCTCAACATGTTGATCACGCTCTACATGCTATAAAGTACCTGGATGCACACCATGACCTTCATCTATAGGTTGTGCTCCATCCTCACCAAGCTACATTCCAATGTCATGTGCAGTATTATCATTGCTTGAATGTTTAAAAAAAATAGGCATTTAATTACTTTATGGTGGAATTTAATATTGAATAGATTGCACAAGTATTCAATTTTAAATAAAATTTATTGAGTTTATTTACCTGCGTGTCAGATGTAGTGGAAGGTTGTGTTTTCCTAGTCAAGACTCTTAGGCGTTCAGCCATGGATCCATAGCCTTGCTAGAAGGAAATATTTAGGTCATCTTCTATGGGAACTCTGTTGAATTCAGAGACCTACATTTTTGCATAAGATCATGAATTTTGCTTCTATGGTGTGATAAAACCAAAATTGTTTTCATTTTATTATTTGGATACTATATTTCATTTATTGATACTTACAATTTGTGTGGCTAATTTCATATAACCAGTACTAGAGCGAAGTTTGTGTTGCCCGTGTTTTTCTAGTCTTGCCTTTGTTGCCTTCGATGTGTCAGGAAGCCTATGAAAAGTTTGAAATACGTTAGATTATGTAAAAAGAAAGAGTAATCAATAATAATTACATTGTTGATAGTATCATGTACCTTCCTTGGCCCGATGGTGTCTTTCCTTTCTTCTTTTTAGCCTTCTCCTTTCCATCCGACACCAGGTCCTTCCACTCCCTCTTCAGAATCATGGGGGGCACTCGTACTTTTTGTTCTTCTCTAAATGTGACCTATATTGGTCCCTCGCATACTTTAGATAGGCACCAGCTTTTTGAAGGACCTTGGTTCAGTTGAATGTTTTATCATCGAACAACACAACTAAATGATTAATGAGCTCATCTTTTAAATCTTGATTTTGGGCACTCCACCATGTACGTATGGTGGGCCCAAAGAGCTCCAATGTAGTATCACTTAGATGTTTATAAAAAACATCATTTCATACAAAATGATCATCAAATCAATAGTCTAGAAAGAGCGATCAGTAAATTTCAATTGGATTATATATAATAATATTATTAAAACATTTTAAAGTACCTGGGACCCTCTCTATCTTTATGAGAACAAAATCCTCAGTCACCACAAGTGTGACCAGCAATGTTCCCGTACTAGTAATATGGGAAGATCTAGGAAATTATGCTAAAACATCACCAGTACTAGTGGCATCTGCATCCCCAGGTACATGTCCTAACACATGTTGTGGAATGTGTTTACTGCCAGAGGGTGCATTAATGGATGCCTACATGGTATGTGTTGTCAACATTTTAGACAACAATATAGGCATGGATGATGGGGTTAGATGATGTGATGTATGTGTAGGAAGATCAGGATGGACGCTTGTACCAACCCCTACTCCTCGGGCAGCACTTGCAGTACCCTGATCATGGCTAGGAGCATCACGAGGAGGCAAATAACCCTATAAAAACAACAAATATTTTAGTTCATGACATAAAAGAGTACAAAATATAAAACCATGGATGAACTTATGTTATAATTAAAGACCTCATGACAGCTTACTTGCAAGTTTTGTAATCTCTCAGTCAATATTTTAACCCTCTCTTTTATCTCATCTATTTGAGGCACTATGAACATCAACTTAACCATTTCTTCATTGCATTTTTTTTGGACCTTCTTTATCATATCGAGAGGGTTTGCTGAATAAGCGATGTTATCATCAAAAAAATATTGATTGCACCTCACTATGGATGCTCTCCTCTACTACTGGTGCCTTTCTCCGATTAGTTGACTATAACATGAATATTAAAAACATTATTGAAATTAACCCAAAAAACTTATGAAAAAAACATAATAATAAAACATTTTTCTCATATCTAATTTGTACAATTAAAATGAGGTAAACATGTCGGGTAGAAGTGCCTGAAGATACATTGCGATATGTGCTCTAGGTCAGAGCCTTCTCTGTATGATCAATGTCCCGCTTTGACAAAAATTAAATATAAAAAAATATTACCGAAATGAAACCAATAGACTTACGAAAAAAAATATAAGAATAAAATAGTATATTGGAGTCATTAATTGGAGGTTGGGTAAAATGGTACATAGTATGTACCACTCCCATAGTAACTGTGTTTGTAAATAAATGATTCAAATTGTAATCAATTAGCAACTCTTCCCCTGCAGTTATTGATTTTATCGCACATACGAATACATAGTTTCCCTCGCACACCTCGAATATGCAATTGGGTTGCTTATTTGTTGACCCAGGTCATGTACTATTTATAAACCCTGCAATATTCCCTAATGCTTTTGGCCTTCTGTCAATGTACATAGCCACTCCTTTATTTTGATCCTTATCTTTTAGTTGTATATAATTTGCTGACAGTGCATACCTACGCGTACTTCTTGTATATCGAACAAGTTGCATCCAATCTTTGTAAATGTAACAGGGTCTGACATATTCCATCAATTTAGTAACTTTTTTATAACAAACCTTTATGTCATCCATGCAAAATAGGCCCAAACCATGTAATGACAATGGTGCTATGTGATATATCCTCTCATTGACACAAAAATCAGTGTTTATTGGAGGAAGTTCCTTAGGTACCCATTGTTTCTATAGATGTTTGTACCTCAAGGGTACCTCAACATTGCCTATGTTCTCATCATCATAAGAACATGACCCCCCTTCAGTAAGAAAAAATTCCATGCATTTACAAAATTTTCTTCTAATCTTTTGACCTCTAGTTGATCTCCCTCTTTTAAACATACTACATGTCTCGCTTTCCTCTTCTCTTCTTGAATTTCCCTCGCTCGAGGAAGACAAATCTGACAAATACCTATTTGGTGGTACCTACACTCATAAGGATGTTGGATGAAGTTCTTTCATGGTGATGTGATCCCAAGGTGACATTATGATTAATCTATCATTTCATTGCTAGAATTTCACAGGTTATAAGGTAATCAAGTCTTGATAGATTGCAAGGTATTGTTACTACCATCCAAATGTGTCCATCACAAATCAAATCTACTTAACGTTTTAACTCCCAAACTTTGTAACAAGTGTTAAATGTGACTATGGTCCACCAGTTACACAACCAAGGCCTCAAATGTATTCTCTAATTGTAATCAAAGGACCTTTTCTCTTCATTCAAGTAAATAAACTTGAAGGGAAACACCACCAAGTGGTTTATTGGACACCTACATGACTAAAAATAGCAACAAATTTACATTTAATTTTTATATGTCTAAGTGGTTAACAGGGAGGGAGTGTGTACTAGGCCTGCTTAAGTCATCATAAGTTTATGCTTTGGCAATAATTATTTTTTAAGTCATTAAATCTTCCTATGTCTAATTGCTAGGAGATTTTTGGTATGTTTTAAGGTAGGATGATTGATGAAAGATCCCAAAGAATAGCCTTTCTCCATGGTATCCAGGTACACATAGCAATGGTCTTCTCTTATATGGTTGGACATGATTTAAAGAACTTAGCTAGGAATTATTCATTTAACCTAAGGTTTTCTCATAATGCCATAATTGGAAAAGTATGGTCAAATTCTTATATTATGAAGAATTGGTCTATGTGCTTCTAGTAATCACTATAAATTTTTGTAAGGATAAAATGACTAATTGCATTAGGTAGGAGAGAATCAACTTTGAGTTCTTCAAAGATTATATTCCTCTATTCATAATTTTTAAGGGTTGTGTGTGGAGGAGGTTATCACTACCAAGAAGGTAGAAGACCTTTCGTTGTATTCTTTTATAATTTTCATTATTCTTATTTATTTTACACCTACATTTACAAATACACATACATATGCATTTATTGTTTTCATTTATTTCTCATGTAGTTTAATAGTTTGATCGATTTCATATTATATGTGTCAAAGACTTTAGAATTTCAATTACATTAATTTATGGATATGTTGTATCTATAACACTACAAAATCATATGCTCTTTGCATTTACACTTGCATTTAGAAATACACATTTATATACATAGATATAGATTTCTTTAATGATATGTTGCATTTATTGTTCTAGGAGAGCATCCAGTAATTGCATTTACATTTACATTTAAAATACATATACATACATACATATACATACATACATACATATATGTATGTGTGTGTGTGTATGTATATCATTTATATTCATGTTCGGGGAAACAACCCATTAGATTTGCACATGGATAAAAATTCATAAAATCAGATCTCCCATACATGTTTATTGAAACCTAGGGCTTGAACCTCTCATTTCACATGCTTTTCTTGACAAAACTATTGAGGAAAGCAACTATACCTTCTTTATTTTCATCCTACGCCCTATTCATGCATCCTACAATTACAACAGTATCCATAGGGCCTCTTACACAAGCTACAATAATCACAAAAGTGTAAGAGCCACTTTATATCATGTTTGGACTACAAAACCCTAAAAAATAGGGTAACTTAGATTATGATTTGTTGGTGAGCTGTATGGACAAAATCATTAGCACCAGCTCATTCTTGGAGTCTTTTGAAAGAGAAGCGAATCAGGTGGTAGTTTGTACTGTCAAGGTGAATGAGGTGATCAATTTTGATTGGCTAACTGATGAAGAGTACCAGAAATGGGTAAATGTATATTTAACTGAGGAAGAGTGAAAAGGAGTAGGCTACTAATAGTTGACAAATCAATTGTTGCAGTTACAACAAATTCTAATTTTTTTTTTTGGTGACAGTATAGGTGCAGAATTCTTGAAGTTTTTTGTTGCTGCATCAACCATTCTTAGTGGGCACGATGAATAAGAAGATTCTCTGGGGAGATTGTTTCTATAAAAAAAATTTGGAATATCACAAGGCGGTCCAATTGGCTAGTGACACATGTGATTTTTGGCTAGATGCTTGTTTGCTCCTTTTTTTATAAGGATTTCAAGGCCAAAAGTACGGGTTAGCAAGTTAGATATTTTTGGTCAAGTCTAGATGAAGTTGCAAAGCAAATTGTAAAGTCTGATGGTTTTAGGGAAAATGCAATTTAGGTTTTGAGTCATTCTATAGTAGATTTTGAATTCATGGGTATTTGATGTTTTATGATAGTACTGGCATTTCAATTGATATGATTAATTCAAAATCATGTCTCTCCATTGTACAAGCATATCTGAATTTTGAATAAAATGATCAAGGGTTGTTTCGTTCATCTCACTGTTGTGGTGTGTATGATTCTTGTTTTAGGTTTAATTCAAGGAATTAATTAAAATGCTTGAATGGGATTGTAGGTGGATATGTTTTGTATAAGCTATTTTATTTTTTTTGTCTTATCTTATACCATTTTACGAGAATGGGAGTGCCAATGTACGAGAAGATCTTTGGAAACTAGGCATGAAAATTGAAGGTTAAAGAGAATGGGGGTGCCAAACTTATAGTACTCATTGCCCCTTGGTCATCGATTTTCCCTGAGTGCCCTCAACCTCATCCTCAGCGCTAGTATTGACCTTGTTTTCACTCCTCCAAACTCTTTCTTCGGCACTGATATTGACCTTGTTTTCACTCCAAACTCTTCGTTGGTGCTAGTATTGACCTTGTTTTAACTCCAAACTCTTCCTCGGCACTGGTATTGACCTTGTTTTCACTTCTCCAAACTCTTCCTCGGCACAGATATTGACATTGTTTTCACTCCTCCAAACTCTTTGTCGGCACTGGTATTAACCTTGTTTTAACTCCAAACTCTTCCTCGGCACTGGCATTGACCTTTTTTTACTACTCCAAACTCTTCCTCGGTGCTGGCATTGACCTTTTTTTCACTTCTCCAAACTCTTCCTCGGCGCTGATATTGAAATTGTTTTCACTCCTCCAAACTCTTCGTTGGCGCTAGTATTAACCTTGTTTTAACTCCAAACTCTTCCTCGACACTGGCATTGACGTTTTTTTACTACTCCAAACTCTTCCTCGGTGCTGGAATTGACCTTGTTTTCACTACTCCATACTCTTCCTCGACACTAGTATTGACCTTTCACTTCTCCAATTTGACAAGCTACAACTTGGTTTCGTTAGTTTTTATAGTATGTTAATTAAGTTCAAAATTTTGGCACCATTTAGCTAAGTGTTAATATTCTACATTATAGTTAAGTATATATTAGCTATATTTTACATAATAAATAATATAATTATTCAACTTATTATAATTATATATTATATTCTTTAACAAAATTATTATAATTAATAATTAATAATAAGTATATTTTTATATAATACAAAATATAATTAATATAATATATTTAATATAATATTATATAATATGAGAGAGAGAAACTAAATTTTGATTGGTTGTTTCATGTCAACAATCCAAGGATGGCATGTGTCCTTGGGGAGTTATGCTCAAGGTAGCATGCCATTTGATTAAAGATATGATAATTCTCCTTTAAGACCTCTTCAATGTACCCATTCCACACTTAAGGAGACAAAGATAAATATAGAGAAGAAAATATAGAGAGAGAGGGAGATAATGACAAGCATACAAATAGAAAGGGAGACAAAGAAATAGAGAGGGGTAGAGAGATAAAGAGATAAGGATGAATAGATAGAGATATAGGGAGGGTGATTGATATATCTCTCCCTGTTGCTCTCTATATCTCACACTATCTATGTCACTCCTGCCTCTTCCCCCCTCTATCTATTGGTATCTCCTCTCCTTATACCATTTCGCTCATATGCTCTACTCTATATCTCTATCTCTGTTTCTCTATTTATCTCCTCTCACTCCTCTCTGTCTCTTTCTATCTGTGTCCCTTTCTCTCCCTCCCCTCTCTATCTCTCACCATCTCTCCTCCCATCCCTATCCGCCGACTCCTCTCCACCTACTCTTCCCTTTCTCTTCACATATATCTCCATCTCTCTTTCTCTTCCCATATCTATCTCTCTCTCTCTCTCCTCATCTATCTTTATCTCCCCATATATTAACTAAGAAGCCATGCAAGCATACAATAATATATGTTGGTAAAACTATAATAGTGTTTTATTAAACTATAAGTAACACTTATCTTTCTAATGTCAAGCCTTCTTATAAAAATAGTGTTTTATTAAACTATAAGTAGATTATTGTCACCACTCTTCATTCAACATGAAATTCCAAATGTAGCAATCATTTTGTTACTTTTGTCAAGTTTCATTAACCAAGCTATTTTCTCGGTTGAATAAAGTTGTGGTATAACCCATCTAATCAAATCATAATTAGCCTATCAAAAAGGCAATAGGAATTTTCTAAAGAAAAGAACACTTGACCCAATCATAAGTGTATGGCCTTCAAAGAAAGGAGTGATCCACCTTAGCAATAACAACTACCTGATTTAGACCTGGGTATGTGCAGGATCATGATGGGCCAAAAAGTGGCAACATGAAAAAGTAGCATTTTGAACTCGCCAAAAAATGTGAAAATCCTAAGTTGACTTTTTTTGGGTTGGGTATCAATTTTGTTGCTCCATATAGCAATGCCCATTAAAAGTACTAAAAATCGGATATCCGATTTGTTTTGGATATCAATTCATGTCTAATATCTAATTTGAAAAAAAAAAAATGTAATATTTTGGTGCTATAAATTGGATATCTGATTTTTGCACACATATACCCAAGAGTAATCAGGAGGTCGAGGGTGGGAAAGAGAGAGAGAGAGAGATGGAAAATGAAAGAGATGGAGAGAGAAGAGATAGAAAGAAGGCGAGAAAGTGAGGAAACGGCCGAGACAAGAGAGAGAGAGAGATTGAATTAGGAGAGGAGAGTAATAGATGAGAGGGAAGGGAGGAGATATGAAAGGAGTGGGAGGGAGAGGAAGGTGGAGAAAGGGAGGAGGAGAGAGGTGGGAGGGAAGGGAGAGGAAAGAGTGTTGAGGTAGAGGATAGAGTTTAAGGGTTTATGGTTGAGGGTTTTAGGGATGAGGGAGGTAGGAGGAGGACTTGGAAATTAGGAGGGAAGGAGAGAGAGAGAGATGAGAGGGGGGAAAGGGAGAGAAAATGAGAGAGAGAGGGAAGGAGAGAGAGAGATATGAGAGAAAAGAATTAGGAGGGAGGGAAGAGGGAAGAAGGGGAGAGGTAGAGAGAGAAAGAATTAGGAGGTGGAAGGGAGAGGGGAAGAGTGTTGAGGGTAGAGGATAGAAAGTTTAAGGGTTTATGGTTGAGGGTTTAGGGATGAGGGGATAGGAGGGAGAGACTTGAGAGAGAGAGAAAGAGGGAGGGAGGGAGGGAGTGGGAGAGAGATAAAGAAAGGAAGGGTTAAGGGTAGAGGGTAGAGGGTTTAAGGGTTGAGGGTTTAAGAGAGGGAGAGGGGGTAGGATATTGAAGATACTTGAGAGAGAGAGAGTGAGTGAGAGAGAGAGACCTCAGAGATGGAGTGGTGCTAGGAGGGAGAGACTTGAGAGAGAGAGAGAGATAAAGAGATGGTTAAGGGGAGAGAGATAGATGGAGTGGTGGTGAGAGAAGAACTAAGGAGGAAGGGGTGGGAGGAGAGACTTGAGATTAGGTAGGCTCGTGAGTGAAGAGAGAGAGACCTCGGAGAGGGGTGGTGCTGGGAGGAGACTTGAGGAGATAAAGGAAGGAGGTAAAGGGTAGAGGGTAGAGGTTTAAGGGTTTAGGGTTTAGGAGAGATATAGGGAGTGGTGATGAGAGACAGACCTAAGAGAGAGGAGAGGGGTAGGAGGGCAGGGTTAAGGGTAGAGGGGAGAGAGATAGAGAGAGACCTGAGAGAGGGAGAGGGTGTAGGAGGGTGAGACTTGAGGGAGAGAGGGAAAGAGGGAGGGAGTGGGAGAGAGATAAGGGGTAGAAGGTTAAACATAGATGGTAGAGGGTTTAAGGATTTAGAGTTTAAGGGTTAAGGGTTTAGGGTAGAGGGGAGAGCGATAGAGAGAGAGAGGGGGGGAGAGAGAGGGGGAGAAGGGGTAGGAGGGAGAGACTTGAGAGAGAGAGAGAGAGAGGGTAGAGGGTTTAAGGGTTAAGGGTTATGAGTAGTGATGGAACTTCAAAGTTTTGTTTTTTGTGTTCTATTTTATCCTACCTTGTGTCTCTGGTCATCTATGGTGTTTGGGAAAAACCTAAGGATGGGGTTTTACCTTTGTCTTCATGTAAAACCCTAGTATTCATCTTACACCTTGGATGGGATCTATTTGGCTGTTACTTTTTGGGAAGGCTTTAAAACGACTTAAGCCCCATCACTTCGTACGTCTAGGCTGGGCCCCTTTTGTTTTATTGTTTTATTTCCTTCACCTGACTTTATTTTTCCTAAGTATTTTGTTGGTCTTGTGTTCCCTCGTTAAAACAACTTATGTCATTGTTTGTCATTGACCTAGTGATGTCCCCTTATTCCTTTAGGGGAGAGGGCCCAGTAGTCATGAAGGCTAACTTTCTCAGCATGTAGCAATTGACTGGAATATCACAGAACCTTCATTTTTTTTTGAAATGTAGACTAGTCTCTTATTTATCTATAACTAAGGTTTGGAGGCACAACTCATGAAACTATACATCAGCAGATCTTTTGAGAAGTGTCTAAAATTTGAATTTTAAAGGTTCGACCAAAACTTAATCATGGAACCCCCAATAGTTGAACAAAAAAATATCATTTGTTGCTTGTAGAATATGATATTTTTATTTAAATTAAAATTAATATACAACCTAAGTGGACCAAATACTTATTGATAACCATAAATCTTTGATATCTCTACCTTTTATATTCAACACATATGGACTAATAGTTGAACACAAAAAATCTATTTGTTGTTATAAAAACAACACATAATGATTTAAAATACAACTTATATTGAACAAAATGGACCAATAGTTGAACACTAAAACTTTTTGAAAATCCTTCACATTTAATGGGAAAATACATGCTATTTAATGTGCTCACCTTTTATATTTGTGATAGGACAAACTATTAATATAAAATTATCCAATGCTTGTATTGATGGAACTTCAAATTTTGTTCCTAATATTTCACTCGTGCCTTGCCTTATGTCACTGGTCTTTCATGGTGTTGGAAAATTTCTTAGGGTTGGGGTTTTAGCTTTGTCTTCATCTTAAACCCTTGTGTTTACCCAATGCCTTGGTCAGGATCTATTTTTTCATTACCTTTTTTGAATGGTTTTAAAAACATCTTATGCCCCATCATTTCGTCTAGGCTTGGTCCCTTTGGTCTTAATATTTTATTTCCTCTACGGGTTTTATTTTCCTAAGTCCTGGTTGGCCCTGTGCTGAATAGTTTAAAAAAAAATTATGTCGTTGTTTTTCATCCACCTAGTAATGTCCCCTTTCCCTTTAATGAATGTTTTATTTTTTAGAGGATGAAATTCATGTTGTTGTCCATCAAAATGCATTCAAGATCAACGGTTGCCCACCATCCCGTGATCGGGAATTGTAGGATGGTGATATTGCAGGCAAGCAACACGTGTCCTATCTGGGGGATCAAATTTGTGTGGCTTTCATCAAATTTTCTTTGATCTAAGTTGTTCCTCGCCATCCCGCGATAGTGCTTTGGTTGATTGCAAAATCACGGGCAGGTGCCACGTGGACCATACAAGGTGGGGCCCAAGGAAATTTTTGTGTGATATATTTTAAATGTTTCATTGCTTCAAAAGAAAAATATTTAAAATGAAATATTTGACAAGGCCAGGGGAAATTCATTAAAAATGAGCAAAAGCGGAGAAATTAGGGCAACTAGTCAAGTCAAGAGCATGCTACGCAGCATACAAAATGGTATACCCATCCATGGCCTGCCTACCTCTAACAGTCTGTCAACTGTCAGAATGATAGGACCCATCTCGTTCCATCGCCAACAGCCTACCTTCTGTGCAAAAAATAACCTAATTCATAACCCTCACATTTTTTTATTTTTGAGCCCACATACAATGGTTAAACTTTTATATATGTTTTGTTTAATATATTTAATAAATATTTTATAAATTATTTATAAAATATTTATAATATAAAATAATTTTTTAATATATTAAACAAATATATATAAACTCTTTAATATTTTTTATTAGTGATTTTAATGGTATATTAAAAAAAAAATCATATTTTGATAGTTGAATACATTCAAAATATTTCTAATAGATTTCTAATTTAAAAAATATATTGTTTATTTTTTTAAATATATATTTTTTTTTCAAAAATATATTTTTATTTATTTTTAAATATATTATACTTACAAAATTACATAATCAATAATAGATAATAGATTTTGGTGAATATATCTAGGTATGTTAATACAATACACTGAAAAATACATGCATTATAGCCAGTGCCTAGGTGGGCTCCCCCTACCTCCTTTCTTTTCTCATCCCCGCACTGACGTGCTAGGAGATCCAGCTAGGAGTTGAGGTGGAGAAAAGGAAGGCGCTATGGGGGACGTAGGTGGGTGTGACTAAAAGGCTGGTCACATGATGGAGGCAACAATTTTCTTCATAGAGCTTGAGGATGTCGTAGGCATCATTCCTTGAAGGTAGTTTCATGCAGATTAAATGTGGCATGTGTGGAGGGAAGTCATTTGGGTCCCATAGGCTTCTTTGGCCTCATGGACGTCATTAAAAATTTTCATTTCATTCCATTTCATATCGGTTGGTTGTGACTTTAGTGGCAGACATTTGTAGTAGAATTTATTTATTCTGGCAGTGGCGTTCATGGTGAAGCGATCTCTCTCTATCATTGAAGTCTTCATGGATGGCCTGGTGAAGTTTGGTGTGGACATTCCAATCTCTCTAAAATATTTAGCTAGACAAGCCTCCTTAAGAGAAGTTAAAGACCAACGATTGAAGTGGATTATCTTAAACAAGGACCCGTTAGTTCTAGTGGTGACCAAAATGATCCTAAGAGCTAGTCATTTGGCTAACAAGGAGTTCGGCAGGGACAATCTACACATCTCCTCCCGGTTTTTGGCATCTCTTCTAGACAACAGTGAGTCCAAGGCTGTGGCTAAACTATTGTTGGTTAAGATGTTGCACAAGGATCTCGTGGGAGGGGTAAATGAAGTGTTGAGTTTTGTGGTGGTGGGGAGAGGCGTCCCAAGACCGAGTAACTTTACAGCTATTCAAGGGTCGGACGAGGTCATAAAGCTTTTCCTATTCCTTCTTGATTTGAGTGGTCTAGTGTTGAGAAGACACAGAATGGTGGTGGTGGTGGCCATTGAATTCCTAAAGAAATTCTTCGGCCTAATGGTTGTGGGTGATGTCAAGTGGGTAAAAGTCTTTGAATATTTTTCTATTTTAAATAATTTCCTGTGAATGCCTTGTATAGTTGTTGGTTTTGATAGTTTTTAGAGTTTATCTCTATGGTCCAATGGCATCTTTCAGTCCTGGAGTTTAGAAATTTGATCTCTAATGGCTAGTTTGGGAGTTTTGAGTGACTGGGGATTTGTATGTTTAGGGTCGAGGCCAAACCCTTATGGAATTTTGGGTTGGTAGTTGGCTTCGATGACGGGGTGGTGGTTTCTGGATGGAGGGGTCTCCCTATCTTTGGCTAGTTAGGTCTCGTTTTGACCATCTTCGGGGAGGTTTTTGGTAGTGGTGGTTGGGATGGGTTTGTTGGTAATCAATGGTGGAAGATTTCCTGCATTTGCAGATGGTTGTACCTTTTTTAATCTAATATATAAATCAATCTTGCGAATCAAAAAAAAAAAAATTTTTAATCAATTTTTTAGTTTAAATTCTATAAAATATTCAATTAATTAGTTGTATTGTTTGTTATTGTTTAAATTATGATATAATTGGTTTTTATTTTACGATTATAAATAAGGTTTTTATTTTAGGTAATGCATAAACAATAATGTGATCATCTTAGATCTAAAACATAAATCAAAAGGTATAGATATATAATTTTCAAAATTACATCTATATTTGATCTTTAATAAAAACATAAACTAATATAATTTAATTAACCCAATCTAAATCCCAACCCTACTATTAACCCCAATCTTAAGCCTAACAATAACCCTAAGTGAACACTTATCCTAATTGAACCTTAACCCTGATTTAGCCCAAACCCTAACCTAATTGAAGCTCTAGCCCTACCCTATTTGTTCCTAACCCTAGTATCTCACAAATACAGGATCGAGACCTTGCCAACTCTAGTAAACCTTATTGGATAGTGATAAAAGCTACCTTATCTTTCATTAAGGTAGAAAAATTTTGTTATACAACATGCCCCTTGAAAATTGGAGATAGGCACTGCAAAAAGAATGTAAACACTAATGAAAATGGTCAGTGGTATTGTGGAAGATGTGATAAAACTTTCCTTGAATGTGATTATAAATATATACTTCAATGCAAAGTGCAAGACCATACTTCATTCACTTGGATTACAACTTTTGAAGAAGTGGCAAAAGAAATTATGGGTGTTACAACAAAAGAATTGAACATTTTGAAGCATGAAAAACAAGATAATGTTAATTTTTCACACATTATAGAAAAGGTCCTTTTCAACAGATACGTATTTAAACTTCAAGTGAAAAAAGAGACTTATAATGATGAACAAAGGATTAAATGCATAGTCATAAAAACAACAAAGTTTGATTATTCATCTTAGAGCAAAGCTTTATTAGACTCAATTGCAAAGCTATAGGTTTCATAACATTCAAATGCTTGAATGTATATAATGCTAACAATGTATTCAAACATTTGAAAAAAAAAATAGTGGATATATCTAAGTTAGTTAATCCCATTTTGTCATGATATACTTCTTTGATGCTGTCAATACTAAATCTAATGATTGATGAACATTTCTGCTTTTAAATTTATTGTTCTTGGTTGATTGTTGTTATAGACAAGTTGGTATGATTTCAAATTTGAATGTGTACCCTTATATATGAGAATTGAGATAAACAATGACACAAACAATAATGAAATCAAATTGATTTCTTTCCAAATTCATATTCATGAAAATGTAAGCATTTTTTCAAGTCAATAGGCATCTTGATAAAGATAACTCTTAGCATGTTTTACATATATTATTAATTAATATAGGTATGCTAGTTAATTAAATTATTAACTATATATTTTTGTATTTTATATTGAATTGTTAAAAGATGTAAAAATCTTAATACTATATATATAGGAAAATGGTTAAAAAATTACATATTTTCAAAAAAAAAAATAGTGTGTAATTTAAAATACAAATTATATAATTCTTATAATATTTATATTATTATTTATTGAATGTTATTGTTTAAACTAAAAATTAGCCTCCCTCTGCGGCTCTCCCTCTCTCCCCTCCTGCATATCTCTCTCCTTTCTCCTCCCTCTCTATCTCTCCATCTCTCCTGATCTCTTGCTCCCTCCTATACCCTATCTATCTTCATATCTCAGCCTGTTGTCCTTTATCTTCCCATATATCTCTATATCTATGTCTTTCTCTTCCCATTTATCTATCTCTCCCTTTCTCTTTCTCTACTTATCTCTCTCTCTCTTCCCTCTCTCTATATCTCCTTATATCTCTATCTTTCCATCTCTCTCTCTCTATATATATATATCCCCTATCTCCTATCTCTCTATATAATATTTATTTCTCTCTCTATCTCTATCTCACTATCTCTCCACTTCCTCTCTCATTCTATATTCATCTCTACCTCTATCTATAGGAAGAGATACAAAGGTGAAGCATTGGACCTTCCCAAAGATCCACCAATCTCAACACTACTCCCAACTATTTTGAGCATTTAAGTACATATTGTATGCTAGATTAGGAGGCATGTGTCAAAGTTCATATTTATTGATGCAAAATAGGTCCAAAGTCACAAATTTGACATAGAGTTAGTTATAGTTTTGTACAAAATTTCAAGTGCCACATAGAGCAAAGTTATTCCAGTTTTTTATATCATGTCATCAAATTTGGCACGTCATCAAGATTTGTATCTTCTTCAACATTAACAAAAGCAAAGGTATGTACTTGAATCCCTTCCATTTAAATTTTTCTATATACATAAATATTTTAATATTTTCCCTCAAATCCATAATATATATACTAGTGTGTATTTATTTATTGCAATAAAGAATTAACCTAGGTAACACATTAAGAATTCCAAGGATTTGTGCTTGAAAAAAATGCATAACAAATTTTTTTGTTGGATGTCATGTTGTATAGTTTAGAAAAGCTCAAAATATGAATAGGATTTTAGTGCATATATTATGGTAGCTTACAATGCAAAAGAAGGAAGGGAATCTATTATCAATTTTAATCTACAATTTAATACCATATGAAAAACCACATGTAGTATTATCTAAAATTAATTCTTGACATATTAATTTTATAAAATACACTTACCATTCAATAAAATTCTCCCAAGAAAACCCTAAGAAGGTAGACATTATCCTATGGGTTATATTTATTAATGTCTTAATATTAGTTTATAAATTGAACATTAATTATAAATATTTTTAAAATGGAGTTAAGTATTTGATCTAAAATTTTAATATTTGACATTACAAATCAAATTAAACTAAATTCTAATTTTAAAATCCATAAAATATTTATTATCTACAATATTTAGTTTTACTAATTATCTAATACAATTAAATTAAATTAAATTAAATATTCATTTTTATATTAATTAAACAATTATTAATTAAATTTTTTAGAATAAATTAACAAATAAGATCTATATAAAATCAACTTTTTCTATTTTTTTTTTTTTCTTTGTGTCCAAAATCATTTTCATTTTTTTGAAAATTCTACTAAATTCTAGATATGTAATTAAACACAAAAATTTATTCTATTCTAATCCTAGCACTAGTTCAGCCCTAACCCTATTTGGACTCTAACCCTTACCCTAATTGAACACTAAATCCTAATTGTAATTGACCACTAAGCATAATTGAATTCTGCAACTACAACTAACCTAGCTAAGCCCTGCACTAACTCTAATCAAGCCCTATTGAGCCCTAATTGAACTTTAAAACCTTGTAATTAAGTATTAGCCTAATTGAACATTTATTGAATAGTAGTCCTAATTGTACCATAACCCTAACTTTGAACTATAGTTGAACTCTAATCCTAACCCTAACACTAATTCTTATCCTAATTGAACCTTAACCCCAACCCTAACCTTATCCTTGACCCTATTTGAACTCTTATTGAATTTATAACCTTAATTAAACCCCAACCTCATCCTCAATCCTAACCCAAATTGAACATTAATTGAACCCTAAACCTAACCCTAAGTGAACACTAATCATAATTGAACTCTAACTTTTTAGTTGAAAATATTAAAGTGCCTTAGATTTTCCCATTCATCGTCATTTATCATTCAATTCCTAAAAGAACTCCAAAAATTTATACTTTTATAATGTTTTAATACACACCTAATATTAAGGGTTTAGAGTTTAAGGGTTAAGGGTTTAGGGTTAAGGGGAGAGAGATAGAGGGAGTGAGAGAGTGACCCATTTACATATTATTCTTTTATTCTTCGTCAGTTAAATATTTAGTTACCCATTTACCGTTAGCAGAAATGACCCAAGAATTTAATAGAATGGACTACTCATATAATACCTTGCATTATGGAGCTCAATTCTCTGATATATTACTACTTATCAAATCCTTTGTAAATAATTGTAAACTTATGACTCCATTTAAGCATTTAATTGATTCTCTTGAATCAAAGCAAAAACATAGACACACAATTGAACAAATTCTCAAAAGAAGAATGACAACATCATTAACATTTCATTCAAAATTCACTCAAATCCACATAAGGAGAGAAAATATATTAGAATTATATGTTTATTCATGCTTATAAGTCATATCTGCATACAATTTAAGATAATTTGCATATATTCATCCAAAACTCAAAACAGGCTATCTATTCTATTTTGTCTACTTGGGGTTTTAACAGCCAATGGCACCATAGATATCACTTCTTCATCAGAGGACAGATATCTTTCTACCCATATATTCAACTCAAAACCTAGCTAGAGCTTTCATCAGTTCTCTCCCTACAAATGAGCCTTGAATTCCCTTTTATATGACAAGGGAGCAACAAGCTTTTGGCTCAAATGTAATTTCACCACAAATTTTCATTTGAACAAAATCTCCATTGCATTTGACTTTCATTTCAAAACTTCCCACACATTGAATCTACATGCAAAACATAGTGCATGAACTAGGGAAAGCTAAAAGAAAAAGGAACACAAATTGTCATCAAAATCCCCTTTTTCGCTATCCATGCAAAAATCCAGGCAACCAAATTGCCATGAAGGCACCACAACAACTTCTTATTTAGCCGCCACCCTACCCTTACCAACACTCAGACCCCAGTATACACGCCCGCTTCTAGTTGTTGCCCAATACGGTAGACCCTTAGCCTCCTCTTCTTTCTTGTCCTTGCCCATTATGGTTCTAGTTTGTTCGCTTGGGGTTTTAACACCCAATGGCACCACATATATCACTTCCTCATTAGAGGGAAGACAATGATTGAAGCGATCTAAATACTGAAAATAGTTGGAGTCGGTCTCGGTTACATCATCAGAAGTGTTGCTCATAAGGTCAATGGGCAAGTGTTGGCATCCAGAGGAGCCATGCCCATACCTTATTTTCCTATTGACACTAGTAATAGAGCACACTGACTACTTGCCTTTGTCATCTACCAGTTGATCAGCAATGTCCTGGAATTGCAACCTTCTACTGCATCTAGTGGGCACAAGCCTAGGCTTGTCAACCAAAGTACCTTCCTGAATAGCAGGATCAAGCTTTTGTGAGCTCAAATGAACAGACCTCCTTACTGACTTACTCATATTCTCTTATCATACAAGCACTCAAACTTGATTAGACTCATCCCACAAAGTGCTCTAACCGCTACAAGAATGACACTATTAGCAATTAATTCCTCTTGTATTTATTGTGCGAGGTAATGGCAACCTTCATCAATGCTTAGTAAAAATGCACGTGCAAACATGGCAATTTGGCAGCATATGTACTATCACCGTTTAACTAGAGCTACATGAGAATCTGCAGATCACCCTTCATGATTGCCAACAACATCTTCACACAGATTGAGATCGACGTGACTACACAAGCAAGGAATAATTCATTAATGCTTCACTAGTTGTACGATAAAATGACCACCATGTGTCATTTTCCAACTTTGAATACTACCTGCTAATCTCTTGAAGAGTTGGCATATCAAACAGTTTATCTCGAGCTAACTCGGTTTGACATCCAATGAAGCATCGTTCACCTTCCTCATGACCAATAAAATTAATCCATGTCAGTAGGTCCTATGCACTTTGCAAACTGAATGGCTAGAGCTACGCATCGCAATCTCATTAACCTCACGGCTTTTAACCAACCTTCATCTTCCTCCTGCGAGCTAGTAGGCAACAACAGAGATTTACATTAGCTTTTGATCTTGGTTGTTGATCTAAAAATACGGGTTATGAGCTCAATAGTGGAGATTAGGCCCCACATTCCATACAAGACACAAATCTTCCTTTTGCTGACCTTGTGCCAAATAACAGGGTGACACCTTAGGTCTGCGAGTTGGTGGGGTATGATCGAGATCTTCTCCCATATCTTCAAATCTGAAAAAAACCTACACATTACATGATTAGTATTTAATGAAAGGATTTTGCTAAGCCATCGGCGACATGACCACTGGGGTTAATGGCTTAGGCTTACGTCACCGAATTAAAATTAAAACCCAACTTTGATTTTAATACTTTATTTCCTCCACAGGGTTTTATTTCCTAAGTGTCAGTTGGCCCCATGTTTCATCTTTTAAAAAACAACTTATGTTGTGTGTTTGTTGTTTGCCTAGTAATTCCCACTTCTCTTTTTAATGAATGTTTTATTTTTCAATGGTTTATTTAGTGTTTTCGTTGATCTATTTCCTATAGATATCAACGGTGCCCACCATCCTGTGATTGGGAATTTAAGGATTGCAAAATCACGGGAGGGTGCCACGTGTCCTATCCAGGGGATCAAATTTGCGCTATCGTTGACCAACTACCATTTGATCTGAGCTGTTCCTTGCCATCCCGCGATGGTGCTTGGGTTGATTGCGAAATCATGGGCGAGCACCACGTGTCTCATCCGATGAAGCCTAAAGAGTAAAGGAAACACTAGCCGACTTTAAATGTATTAAGGGGCAAATTACTAAAGTGTTCTCGAGATGTACATGTTCTAAATCGACATATATGTTATAATCTCACTGGAAAATTTGCTCGAAGGTTAACGACATGGTTGGCGACTATGTTAAAGGAACGAGATCATTGATGCTCAGGATCAACGGTTTCCCGCCATTGCGTGATTAGAAGTTTCAGGATTGTGATATTGCGAACAACCACCACGTGGACTTCCTTCATAATGTATGGTAAGGTAGGCCCCTTATCGCCGTGTTGGAAATTATGTCATCTTTTTTTGAAGGTGGTTGTCGATGATTTGATCAAGCTGAAGAATCGACGGCTTGAATTTAAATCTGCATCAAATATGGTTGGAGTCGTTCGTGCAGCGCAAAATTGAGCTTTAATGGCGGATGAGACACTTGCTGGCATAATTTGATCAACAATAAATCAATTTTCCTACTTGGTCTGTATCACAAAGCATTCAGCTATTTCACAGAGCAATTTCAAAGCCAAAGTTAGAATTGCAAGTTTCTGTAGCCAGAATTTGGGAGTTCTGCGAACAAATCCGTTAGTTTATTTTCTATGCCTCCGGGTCATTTTGCATTTGAATTTGGGAAAGGATTAGTAGGATGTGTTGTGAGCTTGTTGATGAATGTGTTAGGGCTATAGTTTAATTATAGTTGTGAGAAATTACAGTGTTTTGTCCTATAATTTTCTATCTCTGGTTAGTCCTAGCTATCTAAATTATAATGTTGTAAAGAAGCCCTAGTTTGTCCAAGATGGCACCACCCAAGCAACATTCTGGCTAGACTAAATATTTGAAACGAAACCTATATGATGATTTCATGGATCAATTTCCCTTGTCAATGAATGATAGGAGGAAGGGATTGGTCCTAATGTGAGGGAAAATCCTGGGGGAAGGGTTAGTGTATAATTGCTCCAACATTGTCGATGCTAGGGTTCCCGTCACTGGCTTGGAATTGTTCAGATTGTGGTACGAACAGAGGAATTTTCCTCACCCTTTTTTAAATGGATGGATGTATGATATGGGGAAGCTGGTGGTACCAAATGTATTCCCTGATGTAGACCTACTTAGGACAATGGCTACAAGATATGACCCTGTTACACAGATAATCAGGGACAATGATGGAAAGGTTCTATTGAGCATTAATAGAGAAGAGGTCCAACATATTTTTGACTTGAGTGAACCAAGCGAAGACTTGGTTCCTATCAACCTTGAGGAAATGAAGCAGGAGTATGCAAAGCTGAAATCTCTTTTTAGAGCAAGGATGCTTCCACCTCATCTAGCTAGGGCAGGAGGTTCAAAATTTCATATCATCCCCAGTGACCAGGAACCTTTCAAATTAATTTTTTTTGTAAACCATTTCCTGGCCACTTTCTATTCTTTATGTTAGATTTTGGGTTTTAGTCCTGGTATGGTAATTCCCATTGATTATATGTTCATGGGGGTGCAAATACAACACCCTAACTTCTCTGTGACCTATGACTTCACTTCTTTCTTGGCTGAGAGGATGTATGAAGGGCTTTCAAAGTTGCAAAACAATGATACCGACACTCAATTCTTTTGGTATTCTATGCTAATGCATATTTTTTTGTTTAAGAATGCTGAATTTTCTCTGAGAGGATGAAATTAAGGTAATCAGTTGATGGAGAAAGATTGCCAGTATAGATATGGGTTGTAGATTTATCTTGTAATAAGGAAAGCACTAGTTATGTGTAATTTGATAATTGTTTTGCTTCCAGATTAAGGGTTAGATTAATGGTGAATATACTTAGGATCCCTGAGGAATTACATGATTTCTTCAGGCCAAAGGAGAGGAAGCCAGAATTGAAGGTTTACCATAACTAGGGTGACATTATCCCATACCTAGTCAGCACTGTCTTGAGAGTATATGGTTTTTAGGGAGCCCCTCATATACTACTATACAATGTGCCACCAAGAGTGGGATTTATAGAAGTTATGTGGTAGATAGATTGTATTCATGAGGACAACCTCACTTGAAGGGGTAAGGGACCATTTTTCTTAGATTATACAATGGTGTCTGATTTTTGTATTTTCAAAGGGAGGATGGATGCATTTTGATAATTTCTTTAACAATTACCATTTGAGGTGTGGACCAAAGTGGCATCATGATCCTGAGGGTTTCTTTGCTCTTTTTAGACAAAGAATAAAAGCTAGAAAATTTGTTCATGAGTTCAATTTCCCTAAAAACTTGATTAGAAATGAATTTGATTTAATAGACAGGAGTCGAACAAGGAGAAATGGATAGTTTATGGTAAGCTACTAAATGTTGTGCACAAAATGGATCCGAAATATGATCCACTGTTAGAGTTTAGTCCCCACCATAAGAAAATTTATTTTCTGATGGAAAACTTCAAGGAAATTATGGGCACATTGAGGACAAAAAAGATAAATTTAAAATTGAGTTTGGGTGTACAAGAGCAAGGTGCCAAACCAATTGAAACAAGACCAGCATACCAAGCTATGGAAAGGTGGCCCATTTACAGGAGGAAAAAGGATAGTAGCAGTGATGAAGAAGAAGTGGACAGAAAAGGAAAAAAGATTATGAAAGTACCTCCACAACCAAGTTCAAAATTCAAAGTGCCTAGGGCAATCAAAATTATTGATTTAGAATCATCACCGAAAGACAATCCCTCATCACCACCATCCGAGCCAAGCCCTAAGAGAAAAAGAATTGATCAACCATAGGAGGATCTGATGGATGAGATTATTGTTACTGATCAAGATATGGAATTTGGTATGCCTTCCCCTCCTAGGCCAGCTAAATTAGTTTTATTTGATTTAGCTATAAAAGGAAAAAGTGTATAAGATGCAAGAATGGAGGCATGGAAGGAGTTTCTAGATGAAAATACATTTGTAAAAACTCTTATATTCTTGCAATTGGTATGGAGGATGAAGTTTGAAGAGTATCAAGATAAATGTAGGCAGAGAAGAGAACTAAGGCCTAAAAAGTCAGACTGGGAGAATGATGAGGAGGTAAAAGCTAAATTAATGGAAGAATTCAAGAACATCACTCCTAAAGAAGGAAGAAAATTGGTGAGTTAGGCTGGTGTATTAATTTTTCTTGAATGGGACATTGCAGATGTAGTAGCCTTTATAAAGTCTAAGAATCCCTTTCAAGAATCAGAAGAAGAGGTCAAGGCAGCATTACAAAACTCTGCTTTCAGTGAGGAATATGAAACTCTAACAATTTGGGCATTGGCCATGTTATCACCTGAAATTGCACCCTGTTGAATATAAAATTCAACACCTCAGTGTAACATGGGAAGACCTCTAAAGATGTGGGTTCCTTGTAAATAGAGGTCAACCTCCAAAGAAGGCTAGCTTCCTTTGTGTTATCACCTAAACTACTAATCTTTGTGAGATAAAGGGAGAAGGAATACATAAATTGGAAACTACTCCTATGGTGATACACCAAATTTGTTCAAACATGAATAGCTACTTAACACACAATTTTCAATCAACTAGTAAAAGTTGATATGCACAACTCAATACTCATATGATATTGCATAAATATTTTATAAGAAAGCTACAATACATGCAGTCCTAGAAGGATGATAAATTCTCCTCACAACTAAAATTGTTTGCATCACTAGCATAACCTATAACCTGCAATATACACATCTCCTCTGCTTAAAAGTGCTATTAATGAAACAACTAACAAGATAAATTATCAATCGGCTAAATATCAATGAAATCGACGTTGCTCTTCTTCGATCTCAAAGATGGATTCAGTATTCAAGTCAAAAAATAAATTATAATAAAATAAATCTGCCCTTAGATCTTTTTAAGGAAGTTAATACTGCATTAAATGTGCATCCCTATTGTCCATGTCGGTGAAGAGATGCTCCAGGGGTGTCCTCCTTGATCTTTTGCAATGCATTTA
The DNA here is from genome assembly GCA_007258455.2 of Sequoia sempervirens. Taxonomy (NCBI): domain Eukaryota; kingdom Viridiplantae; phylum Streptophyta; class Pinopsida; order Cupressales; family Cupressaceae; genus Sequoia; species Sequoia sempervirens. The sequence continues at coordinate 63,981 of VDFB02015150.1, forward strand.
ATGTGCTAACCTCTGGCCTCCATGTTAACTTTCGAACCTCCCGGAAGAGCTGCTTGAATGCTTTGAAGCCCTTATCATTAATGTTCATCCACTCTTGCCAGTTGACATCCCAGCTATCTCAGTGGTGTCTGCCTTTTTGTTATTGATGACACCTTTTGGATATCGAACTGATCCATTGCTTTGTTCTCAGAGCAGATCCATGTTGCTTATGTTCTATTGATCTTCTACACAGGGGTCAAACTGCCAAGGCTTTCCTGTAGCTTCCTCTAATTGGTTGAACAAATGTTACATGGGATTGCTAGATAGTCAAAGGTCGTTTAGATTGAATCGCATGTCAGTGAGACACTGACCGTGTCTCCCCGATGGGATTATGCCCTTTAGCTGTTATTGGCATAGCTTGGGACTGTCGGCGGAACCTCATATTGAATGTAAAAGTTATATCGATACCACATAAAAACATCAGCAAGAAAATTGTTATCAGTCAAAGGTCATGGCGATCTCCCATCAGTCACACCGATATCCCCTTTCATTGGAAAAACCATCATTGTTGGCAAGACTCCACACTATCAGCTGGACTTCTCATAGATATCAATCCCTCTTGACGAGACCTTTTTCTGAAGGAAATTCCCTTCAATGAGCTAAGACCATTTTGGCAGGACCTTAGCGGGTCGGGAAGACCTCTCATCGAGCTCAAGATATTTGGGCAAGCTCATTTCATATTGGGGAGACCTCCATTGGTCGAGGAGATATTATAGCAAAGCCCACCTTTCTTCATGATGACACTTCTTTTCACCGAGACTTCTTCGGGTTGGCGAGACAACCGTCATTGGTGAGACCTTTCTCTAAATCTACCACATTATGCTAAAGAAATTTTGCTTCCCCAAGGGCTCGATCATTTCTTTCAATGAGACCCCCATGTTTTAGTGAGACGTTATGCCAAAGGAAATCTCCTTTGGTGAGACACCATCGGGTTGGGGGTCCTCACAGTGAGCTCAAAATATTATACCGAAGGCACCCTGTTGTTGGCAAGACTTTCCTCATTTGGCCAGACTTCATGCCAAAAGGAACTTTCTCGGCGAGCCCATTTTATCTCGGCATGACCCTATCGGGTCAATAAGACTTCTTATCGAACTCCTCTTGGTGATGAGTCCCACCACAACCAGCTCCCTTTCTTTCCCTGAGCTCTCTTATTTGGCCAGACCCCATCAGGTCAGCAAGACATCATGCTGAAGCTACCTTGTTTCGATGAGAGCTCACTTTCTTGTCGGGGAGACACTACTCGATCAGTGAGACATCTCCCCGAAGGGAATCCCTTTTTCTTTTTGGCAAGACCTCAGCATTCACCAAGACGTTATGCCGAGCCATGAACCCTCGATGAAACCTTTCCTCTTTGGCCAGACCTTTTTCCAAAGGCAATATTTTTCCTCCTTGCCGATAGCCTTGTGAACAACTATCGGCAAGACTTTCGTCTGTGAGTAGGACCTTTCATCGAAGCCACCTCATTACACCAAGATCTTACCCTTTCGACGGGACCCTACTAGGTCGGTAGGACATCATCCGACAGTGACCATTTCAGCAAGACCAATTCTATCACCAAGACTTCTTATTGAAGGTCTCATCTCTTGGTGAGCTCGGACCTTCTTTTGGGGAGACCACCACTTGTCAGCAAGACATCATGGTGGGCCCAAAACCTTCAGCGAGCTCCCTTCATTTGGCCAGACCCTTTTTTTAATCGGAAAGACCTCACGCCAATTGGTCTCCTTTCGCTGATACGTACCCTCCTGTCAGCGAGATACTCCCCATGCGGAAGGAGATACAAAATCTCACGGCGATTAAAATTTCTTGCCAACCGGGACATTTCAAAATGAATAGAACCCCTACTAGTCGGCAAGACAACTGGAAGGTCTTATCGACTTTCTCCTTAGAGGAATTTTATGCAAAACTTGACTAAGGAAGACTTTTCAACTGAGTTCCTTGAGAAATACATCAGGGCATGATTTAATTATGCACAAGAATTTCTCCATTTAGCATTTATGAACACCTGAAACAT
>VDFB02015151.1:0-59015 GCA_007258455.2 Sequoia sempervirens
GTTGGCATTTATGTGACAAGAATGACCTATCATTTGGCTATAGATATGATAAACAATTCTTTTTAGAGGTAACCAATTTGGGTGCAAACAACTTATGTGATATTGTTGAACATAAAATGGTTAATACAACTAATGGGTGTTTTTCATTCCCAACAAGAAGAGATCATCTTCTGAGGAGACAAAAGAATAATGCATATAACATTAAACTCATGAATGGAGGGAGCCTATGTTAAGGAAATACATTTTGAGGAAGATGTAGAAGAAGAGGATTTATTTAGAGGGTTTTAGGGTTCTCAAACATTTCACAAGAAAATTCTCAATCACAAGTTTAACACTTCAATTGCTCCTCTTTGCAATGATAATTCAACCCAAACAATAAACTACCCACAAATCAATTGATTATCCCCTTCCCACCCCCTTTTGACAATTCAACTTCAATGCCCTTTACAATTTAGAAATATAAAACAAAAACCTATGGTGGAAAAAGGAAACTAACAGACATATCTAGGAACTTTTGCACAGATACAACAAATAGTGAGCAAAAACTATAGTATCTTCACATAACTTTCTTGATCACCTTAATCTCTTTAATCGACTTAGAGCTTTGTGATTCACTTAATGATATGAAAATGGGTTTCAAATTTCTTTAAAGCACCTAATTAGGGCTTCTTTAAAGCATCATTAATAAGCCTTAGCATTTTTGGTGCAATTGCATCTTTGAATTTTCAAATTTTCAAATCTCAAAGATTTGATCATACCATGTTTGAAAATACAAGAGACCATCAACGATCACACATTGCAACAAATCAATGACTATTGGTGAATCTATGGACCCGAAGCTACATTCTCATATGATCTATAGATCTACTACAATTCCACAGTCACCTCCACATGGCACCATTCAGCAACTCAGCAAAGAGGATTGATGGTCATTGGAATATCTAAGCTTCTTGCATGGGCCCCACTCACCTATCCTTAAATTTATATATATCATCAGTAACCCACCACATTGCTCCAACCTTTTAACCCAAATGGACACCACTCCCTGCTACTAGCTTTCATCCACTGAGCGATATCAATTTTAATGCAACTCAATTAGACAGAGACAAGTTAGCTCAGTGTACAAAAGACATCCTTCATGGAAAATTCTACATGGTTGAATAGGAATGTTGCAAAATATCTATAGATCAGGTTTCACCACCTAAGTGAGTTCACAACCCTACAGTTAATGATTCCAAAGGAATTTTTAATGGTTAAACAAGAATGTTAGCCTTTTGATCAACCAATCTAATTAAGAGACACGAGACTATACGTTAACCACACAATTTAGTGAGACAAGCATTTTTGTGACCATGATTTTTACCAGCTATTCACAAAGAATATTAGACCAAAACTAGAAAACTGAAGATAAACTAATGATTAGATTGAACCAAAGGACAGCTAAATGACTACAAAAGCGAGCAACATACTAAAACCAACCAACTTTGAAGAAAAAAAAATGCAAGATGTTGCTCCACTTCTTTCATACCATCACAATAGGCAAATCTCAAGGTGAATTACTATGCTGTATGACCCCTTCTTCAAATAGTTCTTGAAGTTGTTTCATGACCCCATTGCTTTGTAAAGTGATTCTTAATATAATCTGATATTTAGTGAAGCAGATTCAGGTAGGAGTTGAATCTCACGTTCCACCTCCCTTCTTGGTGGCAAACCCCTTGGCTCATGGAACAATTCATGAAGAGATGACAAGACTCCATCCAAGCCTTTCCATTTAGAGTTAGTCACAATGAAAAGATATGCAGTTCATCATCTCTCTCATCTTTCAACAAAATTGCTTTGTTTCTTGAATTAAATTAATAGATTGATTGAAGCTTACTATGGCAACCTTGGCTTTGCTTTGATGCCCTTTGATGATATATTTGGTTTCATCTTTGGCCCATTTATATTTGTTAGCCTTTATCATAAAAACTGCATCTCTAACATATAGATATGGACTACCAAGCACTATGTCAAAATCATCAAGAGGAATTACATTGCATCTGTTTCATCAATGTATTGTGCATTTACCCCAAATTGAAATTTGCACTCTTTTGTTACCTATATTTCTGCACCCTTTCTCACCCAACCCAACAGATATGGGTGAGGATGTTCATATGTTTTCAGACCAAACCTTTTAACTATTTCTTCTAAAATTAAATTCCATTGTAAACCAATTTTTATTAATTCATTGACCCTTGTCTTCTTTACTTGTAGTTTCAATATGAAAGGTTTGTTTATGTCTTCAATTTTATCCTTATCCTTAGTGTTGCTGACCATACAACCAAGCCTATCATCTATATTAAAAATATCCTCTCTCTCAATTTCCTCTCTCAATTTCCTCTCGCATAGATACCATGAACACTTTATTTTTAGGATGTAGTTCAAAATGTAATTTCCAACACTTAGCATTTGCATGCCCATCTATTTTGCCAGTAACTACAAGTATTCTATCTTTATCTTTCCGTACAACTATATTAGGCATTTCTACCTTCCAATTACCTTTGAAATGTTTTTTTTTTTTTGAAAGACTCCCCTTTGCTTCTCTACTTCTCCTCCTCCTCCACGTAATATGCATGTACACATGCTTCATCCAAGTCCTTTGGATTGGTGGTAACTGTAATGTCCCCATTTTTCAATGTCCTGTTTGGATCAGTCTAGGTTTGACACACTATTTTTAGTAAGTGCTATATTTAGTAACTGATCCAAGAGGTAGAGCAGTGTAGGGTTTCCTATTCGGGCAACATGTGGAGGTTGTCCAATGAGCTTTAATGTCTTGTGCCAATGCTTTCTGTTGGGTTTTCGGTGTTTCAGGCATGGCTTTCTATTTTTAGCAGCGCTAGTATGGTGCTCACTGTCAAAAGTGAGTCTTGGAGCAACATCAAAATTTCTCCAATTCCAGCCCTTGGCATGTCACTTGCTATTTTTAGTACTTACTAAAAATAGTAATTCAATTTTGAGTAACTGGACTTGGTCAAGCTAATCAGCAGCACAAATTCAGTGGATATAAATTACTTAGGAAAAATCATTTTAATATTTGATTTTGGCTTCAAAAAAGGTCTATTATAAAGTAACTTTATAATTTAATGTTGAAGGGTCATAAGGGGACATGTTTGTACCGTGATGCCTAGTGCAATGACTTAAAGTCATTTTAAAGAGCTTCAAAAGAATTTTATAATGCACTTTATTGGGGGAAGTCTAAGGTGAGAATGGAATTAATTTTTAATAAAGCTAATGTTGAAAATAAGATTTTAAATTAAATCATTTAAAAAGCTACTTTTAACTTGGGCGCCCAAGCTGGAAGAAGGAAATAAAAATTTAAATGAAAAGCTAATGTTGGGTGAGACTTATTTTAAATCAAAAAATTATAATCTTTCAAAAGTGGTGTTGGATTTCTAGGGTGAGTTGGGTTGCCCTAATTTGAAAGGAAGCTTTTAAAAGCTTCATTTTGCAAGTTCATTTTTATGGATGAGTTTGTCGACAAAGGGAGATGTTGTTGGTATTGTACCAAAAGGTCTGAAGAACAGGTTTGAGGACAAAAACCCTCAAATTCAGAAACTGGCTTCGGCAGTGAAAGACCTGCTCAGGCTGGTGAAGGGGTGATTTCACTCAAAGGTCACCATTTGAGCTTCAAAGTTGCAGATTACAGATTTAGAGGTGAAAATTTTGATCATTTTTGATGTGGGATTGTTTGATTTTGGCTTGTGGAGCCTTGGGATCGATTTGGTGAAGTTTGTGTTGCTATTTGGTGATGATTTTTAAAATTTCTGGGCACTTTCAGTTTGGACCTGATTTCATATTTTTGCTCATATCTCTGAGAAGGATTTAAAAATCAAAATGGGTATTTAATCAAATGATGTCTCTTGCAAGGGCGGTTCTATCAAGTATTGACACATATTTTTTGGTGGAGTTTTCTATTTTCTAGAGTAGGTCGAGTTCTCCCAAGAAGGGCGGCCCTGTTGGAAGTAAAGAACAGATTGCAAGTGGCTGGTAATGATTTTTCTGTTCACCTATGTTGATTGAAATTCAAGGTTTGGGACGTGCATATCAAGGAGAAGAAGGTCCTTTGTATGATGCTGGCCGATGCCCTTTGAAGGGGGTTTTTTCATGCTGCTATTATGCTTCTTACCAGGTCTGAGGGCTTATTTATTTGCTGATATAGATGTTATAAATCTGCTCTTTAAATGTTCAATAGAAATCTGATTATTGTAGTGATTGAAGGTTATTTCCAGCAAGTACTTGTGTGTTTCATTGCTTTGATATACATATCATTTCGTATCATTTCATAATGTATGGCATATGAGAAAAAAAATTTAAGCAAACCTGAAAACAAACTCAAAAAACTACAAACAGCAATTGGAAGAATCAGGGAAAAAAACAAAAAAAATATATTTGGGGTTGATTATTACAGTGGTATCAGAACACTACCTGTCCTGCCAGCCAGTGGGTGATAAAAGATTTATGAGCATGAGTGACCGAGAAAGAAAGTACTAAGAAAACATGGGTGATCGTATGATGCAACTCTTGGAAGCATTGGTCTGGGAACAAGATAGAGCCACTCAATTAGCATAGGAAACCAATCAACAAATGGCACAGCTAATACAAAGAATGGACAAAATGGGACAGGGCAACAAAGTTGGACAACATAGAGTTGATAATCAACAAGATGGAGCCATGGTGAGACCCTATATGCCTAACTCTCCACTGAGAGTAGAAGCATTAGTTGAACTCACTTTAGTTGAGCAGCAAGAGTAGTTTAAGAAAGATTGGTTAGCTATAGAGCCCAGTTTCCAGCATGACATATCACTACAAGATTATATAGAACTCAGGATGAGTCATACACCGGCACCCAACAAGGGCAATAGAGTACATCATAATGATTTGCGAAGGAAAGTTGGAGAACTTAGCATTCCTTATTTTGATGGGTCCAATGAGATTTCAGCAAGAGCATGGGTTCAAAGGGTGGACACATACTTCAATCTAAACCCCCTGCCTGAAGAAGAATCCATAAAATATGTTGTTATGCACCTTGATGGAGTTGCACATAAGTGGTGGCATCATGATATGATCATAATGGAGCATACTCAAATTACATCATATACCGAGTTCACTAAGAGACTCATAGAGAGGTTTGACAAGAAGGAACCAAAACTTCTTTCTAGGGAGGTGGCAAAGATGAGACCTCATGTGTTCAAAGAAAAGTAGGTGGTTGAAGAGAAGTTTACAGCAGAAAAATCAGATGAAGTGATTGTTTTGAAACTTGATGAATGTGAGATAGAGCCTCAGGATGACTCTTTGGTCATGCATGCAATTGTTATTAATGAGATTGTGCACGAAGGATTTGGTGTAACCGCTGCCTGGAATACTCCCTTAGAGCTATCCAATGAAGTTGAGCTACCTTTATATGATGAACAAGAGAAAAACAAGAGAGATGATGTTTTTGGATCAGATAATAGTGATTATTCTTTATCCCATATGGGTAACAGTGACACAGGTGGTTTTGGGTTTGATTTCCAAATCAAGCCTATGGAAAAAGCAGGGGGTCTGGTATGGTGCTTCAGTCCTCAGTGAGCCTTCTCGAGCATCTCAGTCTCTGTCCGGCTCAAGTTTCAGGGCACCATTTACTATTTTTAGGACTTTCTAAAAATAGTAAGTCATTAGGGTTAGCCGAACTTGGTCAAGTTGGTCTCAGCAGCACATATTCAATCAATACAAAATTACTAAGGTTGAATCATTGAAATATTTGAATAATGTTTCGAAAAGTGAGCTTAAATAAAATACCTTTATATTTTAATGTTGAGGGGTCATAAGGGGACATTTTTGTACCTTGTTGTCTAATGCAATGACTTAAAGTTGTTTTTAAGTGCAGCAAAAAGTAATTTTTAATGCACATAAGGGGTGGATGCCTAAAGCAAGTTATGAGTTTAATTTTTATTAAAAAGCTAATGTTTGTGAATGAATTAAATTTAAATAAAAGAGCAAACTGAATGAAGGCATTGGTTTTAGGGTTGTGGTTTTCCTTAATTTGAAGCTTCTCATAAAAAGTTCATTTTGGAGGCTTTTTTTCATGGATGAGTTTGTCGACAAAAGGAGATGTTGCTGGTATTGTACCAGAAGGTCTGAAGAACAGGTTTGAGGACGAAAACCCTCAGATTTGAAGACTGGCTTCGGCAATGAAAGACCTACTCAGGCTAGTGAAGGGGTGATTTCACTCAGAGGTCACCATTTGAGCTTAAAGTTGCAGATTACAGATTTAGAGATGAAGATTTTCGTTCTTTTTGATGTGGGGTTCGTTGGTTTTGGCTAGTAAAATCTTGGTATCAATTTTGGTGAAGTTGTGTTGCTTTTTGGTGATGATTTTCATGATTTCTGGGCACTTTTGGGTGTGGTCCTGAACCTAGTTTTTGACACACAGCTCTAGAACAGAATTTATTTTCAACATGGGTATTGGTTTAAATGAAAGCTCTTTGTAAGGCGATTCAATCAAGTATCATTTTGCATTTTTTGATGAAGTCTAGAATTCACTAGACTAGATCGCCCCTTGCAGCAAGGCGCCCTATTCTAGGAGTTTGAACTTAAGCTGGACGGCTTTTTGGAGGTGGTTTTCCGTCTTTTGGGGAGCCTCTAGGAGGACGTCCTTGCCCCAGCCGTGCAACATGCTTGGAACCCTTCATCATGTGCATTAGTCGAGTTTCAATCTGCTGATAGGGAGTTGTTTACAAGTTCGAACTGAGCTGTAAGAGCAGAAATCTTCCATACATTGACTGCTGCGAGTCATCCCTGTAGTTGTTGGAGGAGAATCCATTGCAAGTTGGCTTGGTGTTGTGTGCTCTCCTCATTGGTGAAAGGCATACTCAGGAGGGATTCAATTATCTGCAGTTTGGGGGGCGTTATTTCCAGGTCTGAAACTATTTTCTGTGTATAAACATTTTATTTGGTGACTGAAATATTTCTACTATAAAAATCAGATTGGTGGTACTTCTGAAAGACTTCATTTCAAGCATATTTATTTTAACTTTAATGCTCCTAGTTGTATACTTCATGAAATATTAAAAGCTTATGCAAAACCCAATCAAAACTCTTGCAAAAAACATCACATAAACTTGCAGTCAGCAAGCAGGGATAAAATCAGAAAAACACAGAAAAAAATAATTTGGGGTTGATCATTACATGGGGTGTGTATTCGGACGTGTATGGTCAGGTTATATACACTATCGTGAGTCTGAATGATAGCATTCATTATGGGTGTCGGATAGTGTTGCGCATGAGAGTCATAGACATGATCATTAATGTGAAAGTTTGTGTGTATTTCTAACACAATCGTTGTTTTTCATTCTGCTATTGGGGTCGTGGCTCTTGAGTATATTGTGGACCATTCACGAAGTCAGCGTCCCCACTACTCAAGAGGATGTGAGTATTCTTTATGGAGTCATGCTCATTTTCATAGCGTCTGAATGACTATTGATTTGTATGAGAGATATGGAGTCGTGAAAGTTCATGCTTTGCTCGGGCTGTAGCTGTTCGAGTCAATTTATGCCTCTGCGTGTGGAGTCAAGATGATTGAAAGGTGATTTGAAAGAGCCATGGATGTGATTCTTTGGTGATTTGGCAGACTATGTGAAGATGTGAGCATTTTGAGAATGTTATCACTTCCACTTATCTTTGGCACGGGCTGTGTAAAGGTGAGAGTTTTCTGGAGTTACTTCATGGCATTTTCTTCATGTCAGCATCGCCTCTTCTTGTATAGTGTTTTGATGTTATGCAATTTCAAGTCTAGATTGAATATGTGTATCAAGGCATGTGTGTGAAGCGGGTGAAGTTTTGGTGTGTAACTTTTAAAAGTTTTGTTCTATTTACAATGATTTATGAAGAATGGTAAATGGGAAGGAGTTAAGGTCTGGTTGCAAATTAAGTTTTCTGAACAGAGAAAATTCAAAGTTTGATCAGTGATTTCATTTGCAAGTATAAGTGTCTCAGTTGATGTGTAGATTGTGTTTGAAGTCAAGTATGCAGTGTTGTGATAATCTTCAGTGAGTTGGTGCTCATGCTGGAGTTGGTGCTTTGGCTGCTTGAAGTTGGTGCTTCTTGGAAGTTGGTGCTTCGAGTGAGTTGGTGCTCACTCTTGTAATCTGGAGATTGTAGTCTCCTGGGTTGGTGCTAATTTGATGTTAATGAAAGCAACGGTTCTGCCATGGTTTTTTACCCCAAAGGACTTTCCATGTGATATCGATGTTCATCTTGTTTGATGTTTGCTCTTAATGTTCTGTTTACTGATTCTTATGGTTTTAAGTTTTAAAGTTTAAAATACCGATTCACTGCCCCACCCCACCGCCCCCGGCCTGCCCCTCTCAGTATTTTTTGTGTGTTCTTCACTTACTACAAGATTCTTGTAAAACTTCATTGATCATGTATCTACTATTTTAAATTTGGATATTTCAATTTGTGCAGATTTTAGTGATCGCATGGAGTATCTGAATATTCAAGTCATCACTAAGATTATTATTTTTCATGACAAGTCATTTCTATATGAAAATCCACTCAGGTATGCTGGCAAAAATTAAGAGGCGAGACCCACAAAACATGCACCACTAAGCAATGTTAGTAATGGAGAGAAAATAATGCATACACACCAACTTAGGGACATGCACCCCAAAAGTCACACTTCTGAATTGGCAACATTTTAGTGCATACGATGCCTTATAAGCCTACGTTGAGTCTCAATTATTAACTATGTGGGTTATTCCATACCGACACTTTTCTTTTAAGTAAACAATGCAGTAATATTTACATGCTTTTATTTGTGGGATGTTTTCATTACATGGGGTATTTAATACTCATATTACTACTTTCCAAGAGTAGTCATTTCTCATTGACCTTTCACCCACTTTTAATAATCAGAAGGCAAGGAACTAAGAAAGTACACAAGTGCCTCTAAGCAATGTTAATACCAAAAATAACAACGATTCTAACACATCAACCCAAGGACTTGCATCCCAAAAGTCAGTGCTTGAGTACTAAATACTCCAAATGGTGAAAAATGCCAAAAGAAATAAATATATCTAAGTAAAACTACACTAGATCCCACTACTTACTGACAATGTATCTACTACAGTGTGGTTCTCATTCCTTGAGTCTTTAATACTCCAAATGGTGGAAAAAGCCACAAAATAAAAATATCTAAATAAAACTGCACAATGGAAGCTTTGATACTTACAAATAAAAACCCACTATGGTGTGGTTCTCTAGAACTTTACTCTCAAATGTAACCATTTGTGCATTCACTATATTTTATTACTATCTTGATATATTTTACATGATCATAATTTGTATGTCATATTATTCTAACCCAATTTATCTCTTTCAGAGGATGCCCCCATGGGTTATCTCATGAAAAATGTTAAATATTTGACAGTAAGAAGATCAAGTCAAAAGAAACGCATGTATCTATCTAACAACATATCAAGTTCACACAGTTGCAGAATATTATTTTATAACCTTTTGTAACAAGAAATCATTTTGTTGTGGTCTGGATAGATGTATATCTTACATCTCATCAACCAGTGAGTACCAAAGACCTTAGGAGTAGAGTAACGAGGTATTGTGGACTAGTTTCTTTAATGTCTTGACATGATTTTGGCTTTAACAATTATAATATTCCAAAGTAAATTTCATCAAAATTATGAGAATATCTGACTTATAGGCAAGTCTTGGGGTTCTCTTCTTGTACATTAGGACATTAGAGAAGACAGGAAAAGGTTATAATTTCAACTACACCATCATAATATTTCTACAACAATGTCGAACTGCAACAGGTACTCCTTTTCATGTATAACAACAAAGCTTCTTAATATTTCAATTGCTAAAAAAAGTTAAGATGAACTTCATTAGGGAAAGGAAAGAAGGGAAAGCTTTTACTTATGATGTTTTCTAATTCTTTAATATCAGATACATAAAGAAAGATACCCGGAAATGAAATATATAGAATTCTTACCCTTCTGACATCATTAGGATGAAGTCTCTTTGCTGCAACAGGATCAATCTTTTTAAGTTGATCAAATGGATTACCTTCATTACAAACTACACGATAATCAGATATCTCATAGTATCTTCTCAAAGGGTACAAATGTAGCTCTAAAATAATCATCAACCTTCCTGAATCATGTAATCATCAATTCTTACTGGTTTCAGATGGACGTGTTACCTGCATATCCACAATCATCTCTTTCAGATATTTTGAGATCCTCGTCTCCAACATCCATCACATCATCTACCAAGTACGAGCTAACAAGAGCCTGGTTTCCAAAATATTGTCACAAATATTTATTATCTTCTTATTATTTAAGAGAAAAATAGAAACATCTTCTCAGCAGAGTAGCTATTATATCATTGGGAGAGGAAAAAATCAAAGATGAAGAAAACACTTATCAAAAGAAACTCAAAAAGAGAACAATTGTATATTGAAGAAACATAACTCAAACTCCTTCTACATGGAACTGCCATGAATGTAAAAAGCAATCACTTCACACTTAAATTCCACACGCCAATGAATTTTTAGTGCTCAGACCTATCAAGAGGGCACCCCTTTCCATAAAGATGCAGATTATCGAGGACTTGCAGCCATTTATACCTTTTGAATCCCTTTGTACACATCTGAACCTTGTTTTTGCACACAAATTTTTCCAGAGCCTAGAATATAATGACTCAATAGAATAAATATTACATGATTCCATCTGATGGCCTTGCTTCTGTTCTCATATTTTGCTCCTGATCTTAGTAAGAGAACAAATGGTTCCTTAAGTCCTCTCTCTCTCCCACATACAACATTGTAATAACTGACAGATTGTCCAAAAATAACAGAAATTCAGTTAGGTAGTGCAAAAAATCCAGAATAATAACAGTAGTCTAATCCAATATGCAGACAGTAATACAGGATAGAGCATATCTGATATATGACCAGGAAGAACACAAAAAGCAACAGAAGTATAAAAGTAGAAGGTGCAACCTCCAGAAATTAAGAATATAAAAAATGAAGAGACAATAACATGACCTTAAACTAACTAGCCTCTATTTATAGCTGACACTAGACTAGGGCATCACCATAGTTCTCAATGAACCATCTGCATTTAAATTAGTGATTCTAGAATTTACAATCAACTAGTCAAAGGAATGTGTGAAAAATGTCAGCTACAACATGACTTTACATTAGATATGATGGAAAAAGAATAGCTATGTGTAACTTTCTGTCCCATCATAAAATGTGTTGCCCTCAACACATTGCATCTAAAGGTGACTCCACGAAAAAAATCCCATCCTCCCATCCAGTGTCTTCTTATGCTAGGTTCTTGTTGACGTGGTTTTTGAGACCGCACCAACACAGAACAAAGTTTCCCAACGGATACTCTATTCTCTCTTGATCAAAGTATTCAGCATGCTAAGATTGCGAGTGAGTTCATGCTTTCAACTCCAAGGTTCCTTTAATGCGAATAGACCCAGTTTGGTTGATGTGTATTGCTGTGTTCTTACGAGGGGACTTACACAATTGTTCAGACTTCTTGCAGTTAGCAGCCCGTATATGATTTGAAAGGAATTCTTGCGTGTATGATTTAGCAATGTGGTTCGTTTTCCTAAAACTAATCAGAAATATGCGGAAAGTAAAGAGTATAGGGCCTAAGAAACTTATGTTCTATCCTAAATGCAGGATATGTGGAGCTTCGTTTTAGTAAACTTCAACCAAATCTCACCTAGCCTCACATCGGACAGCTTCAGCAAAATTGGTGCAATCTTCAAAGGGATAGCAAAGGATGTTCAAATTATGATTTAGCATACATACACCATCACAACGACGCATATAAGCATACAAACCATAACCGAAGTTAAACTCAAGATAATGTCCAGTCAACCACGCAAGGCGACTTATCATCAACAAGTTGCTAGTGGTATGGAATAAAGTGAAGCTACCTCAATAAAACACCACACATCAAAGTAAACTACTTGCATGAAAATTACGCTACTTGGATACAAAAGGAAGAAGAGACCTTGCTAGCTATTCATGACAAGACGAATTCCACCATCAATGAAAAGATCTATTATCATGAAAAGTGTTACACAACAATCTCCACAAAAGTTTTCAAAGGGAAAACTTTCTTTCTCCTCCACACTATGCAAAATGTCTACAATGCTCTACTCTCTAGTTTCTAGCTCTAAATCAATTCTGATTCTAATCTCCTGTTCTAATGAATTACAAATGAGGGGGGCTCCCCCTTTATATAGCTAGCCCAGTCCCAAAGACGGCTAGGGTTACAATCAATAGAGTGGCCAAAATCGTGCCACCTCAGCCCTAACCCTAAAAACTGCCAGAATGGGGAGTGGTACATTAAATGAATCAAAGATTCCCACTCACTCCCAAAAATAGTAAAGGCAATAAATGCCCACAATCAGTCTTCTAGAAGATCCTCGTCCAGCAGTGTGTTCCCGTTCTCCTTCTCTCTAGCTGCAAGCTCAACAAATCTGCCAAGTACAGCCTCAAACTCCTGAACTGAAATGGGTGGAACACAATCTAGCTGAAACTCTAACACTGTGACTGAATGCTCATGCCTCGTACAAGATTTTCTCCAAGCAACTAAAGAATCCTGCGTGCTCTGGATCAAGGCGGAGAAAGTAGAAGTATTCTCGAAATCATCTTGTACAAAGGTCTTAACATCTGAAAAGAAAGGCACCAGCCTACCCCTCAAATTATCAACATTAACCTCATCTGGATTCAGCCGCCTAGCAAATATGGCCTCAAAGGTATTTTGAACTCCATCAATAATATTGGCCATAGCTTTATGTACCCTGGCTGAATCCGCCTGTGCCGCGTCGAAGAAACCACGCCCCGTGATCGCTGAAGAATACCATCTCGAGAAATCATAACTGTCATTCTCCTGAATGACACCTCCATCAATCAACGATCGCAACGGAACATGCCTCAATGCCTCAAGACGCTGAATTACTTTACTCTGATAGATAGAAGCATCACCCCAAGCATGATCAACCACCTCCATCCGTGCCAAAATACTAGAGGCCTGCTGAAAAGCAGAAGCAAGGTCCTCCATAAACTTTTCGGTCTCAGCACGAACTCCTGTGACCCACTTATCTGCTTCCTGTGCCATTTTTCCTAACTCCATCAAGCCACTGATGGACTCCCTGGGTATCTCTGCTGGAGGCTCTATAACTGGAATATCCTGCCCTCGAGAATGAGACAACTGCTGCATATATCCGATTAAAGCCTTGTGTTCTCTTTTCAATCTTTTATACTTTCCTTCCTTCTTGAATAACCTATCCTTGAGGGCGAGGTAGGAGTTATCACACTCCTCTACAATCTGTGCACCAGTGGGGCGTCCTAAATCCAAAGTCGTGACCACATAATTCTCAGGCACTGCTTCATTTCGGTCACAATCAACTTGAGGCACAGCGTGAAGAGTGTGAGAGCCATCCTCTTCAGTGGAGATTTTCGAAAATTTTCTTGCCTTCTTCTTCTGTGGAGGTGCACTGATCCTGTTCAAAAACTCTTCCATCTCAACTGCTGGATCAATCTCCTCACTGGGGCTTCTTCTCATTCTATCCTTAAGCCAATCAGACACATCGTACTGTATATCGAAGGGCTGCTGTTCTTGTGCCTCTACCTCTCTAACTTGCTCAACCTCTACATCATTCTGGCGAGGCTCATCGTCCTCAAGTGGCTGAGTGTCTCCTGAAACTATATCATCATCATCATTCATAGCCGCCTCTAACTCCTGCTGAAATTGAGGGTCAGTAATAGTTCCCTCATCGTCCTGCTAATCAGCCCTAATAGGTGCGTTGACACTCTGGCCAACCGACTCTCTCCGTGGAGGCTGAATGTTATCCTGTACCACTTGCACTTGATTCAGTGTATTCCTCTGATCAGCAAACAAAGAAACCTCCTATATACTTGGAGAACGTGTCTCCAATGGTGATGCAACTGTGACTCGTGGAGGTTTTGGCTGAGTAGGCTCCTGTCGAACTAGCTCTTTCCTTTTAGACTCTGGACCTCGTGTGATCTGCTTCTTCCTGCCAGTGGTGGGCGTCCTGTGATCTCCCATCATATTGTAAGTCAAAGCAATTGACCTACTCTTCAATTTGCTTACACGCCTATCAACCCATGCTCTAGTAAATGTCAGGACAGGAATAGAAAGAGTATCCAAATCAGCAATCTCAGGTTCTGACCAATCTGGAGGTGGAAGTGGAGTATCTCTAACAGCTGCATAATCTGGGTGAACAACATCCATATCCTCATTCACCTGGTCTGGAACCGGCACAACTTCACATTCCCTGATCAAAGTAATCGGCAACCGAGAGAACATCCTTTTCCTTACTTCAATCTCATCAGCTGCATCAGCCCAATAATCCTCAATGGTGGCCTTATGTTTAAACTCCTCTGACAGTACCCATTTAATGTTATGATGTGGGTCGTAGTGCTGTCGGCTGGTGTGGTATGAAAAGTGATAAAATTGAAGTTCACTTTCAGCCTCTCTAGCTGCCTGTATTGAGGGACACACTTCATCCGAGTTGCCCATGACAATTGGAAATTCTACTCCTCCCTTCTTCTTCTTCTTTTGAATCTTATCATAGGCAAGCAATTGCCTAGATATCTCTAGCATTAAAACTCTATCTGTTGGGTACTTAGGCAGCCTATATGGGTACGATGAAAAACCTTGCAGCCTAATATAAGAAAATTTCGGAGATTGTATAAACCAGCACCCATACCTTTCAATTAATTCCTGGGCTTCCCTCGAGATTCGGTGATGCAACCGCTCCTGAAGCAATCTCGTGATATACATGGTGAAGGAATCGTTGACACGCTTGTAGTGAGTTGTGCTCGCCAAATGCAACTGTGGACATGCATCATATATTTTAAACTGGTGGGAGCCACAACCGACGGGTTCCTTGTAAGAGATCCCTCTGTACTTTGTCATACGTGCCAACATATAGATGATGTAAGAGCTCATGTAAAATGTCTTTGTCCTTCGGAGGCCCAAGAGCTGCTCATGCAAATTATCACTGATCATCTCGGCCCAATTGACATAGTCCTTCCCTTCCAGCACGAGGTTGATGTAATAAAACATCCAAGGCTCGAAAATAAAGGACTGTGCACAACCACCAACCCTGCTCAGCATCATAATGAGATCACAATATTCTTGCTTCAAGTCCTACGCTATGATCTGCTTTGGCAACTTTGTACGAGAAGGCTTGGGAGTGCTCATCCAGTGAGTGTTAATCGTCTCCGTGCATCTCTTGAAAGCAGAAGCGTACATTCGCTCTGCTCGCTCTCTAGATTTGTAAACCATGTTTCTGTGCACCGGGATCCCGAAAGCTTCACCAATGGCCGCTGGAGTAAGATTGGCTAGTACTTGGCCATCTGGTGACATGATTGACCGATGATCCTTCTCATAATAATTGGCGCACTCCATCATCAGCTCCGAACACTGAATGGTTGGCGGGAAACCAGCAGCTGCATATAATCCGCTTCGAACAATATTGTGCGAAGTAGTCGAAGGCCGATGACTCCCAATTCCCAACATCCTGTTCTTGAAGGTCTCTAGGTTGACGGAGCCCAGGTTGGTATCTGTCAATTTGCCCAACTTCGAAATGAATTTTGACTCTGGCATGAATGTCTTACTCAGCTTCTTGATCACAGCCTGTCTGGATGCACCGTTGTTATCCTTGCCAGTCGCCCTTGCCTCAGCCATCTGCAACATAACAAACTTTCATCAGCAAATTAAATTTATAAAATAAGATAAGACATTGCGTAGGGGCTGCAGTCGACTTCAAGAAGCTGCAATAACTTTTCTTATTTGCAAACCTCAGCTTCTTCTCTTGAACTTCAACACTTAGAAAAAGTTTCTAAGTAAATTTCAGTGACTTCACTATTCTTCAGCAACTTCAATCTGCAACTCTGATAAACTCGTACTTTGCACTAGCAAGTGCGCACTTCACAACTTCGCACTCTTTAAACTCTCAGCAATTCCTTGTTTTAAGGCGTCCTCTTAGCACCGGCAACTTCAACTTTCAGCAACAAATGAAGTAAATTCGCACCTCAGCAGAAGCTTGGCAAGTGCGCACCTTTTTAGCATTAGTAATTCAACAAACTCAAGCTTCAGCCTTCAGCAAACAAATTCAAGCTCAAGCAATCAGCAAGTGCGCCCTTCTTGACTTCAGCAAAATTCAAACTTTCAACACTTGCACTGGCAACTCAAGGCGTCCCTCTCCAGCAGTCTCAGCAACTTCAAATTTAAACTTCAGCAAATTCCAATCCTCAGCAAAATTTCGAACTCTTCAAGCTTTCAGTAACACTCAGCAATACTTCACTTAGAGCAAATTCGACTTCTCAGCTGTGAAAAATAAGTGAGAGACTTCTTCATTTTATAGCCAAAATTCGAATTCTAGAAGAAGCCAATTTTAGCCAGTGCATTAAACTTCCACTACTCTACTTCAAAAATTCGAATTTTCCCTCTCTGGTATTTCTAACACTTGTCTCTCGACGTCAGGAATCTTGCTCTTCTAGAAACTTGACTTTGACTGGCATCTTTGAATTTATTTTCGAAAAATTTAAGTTAAATTCATCTTTTTAACTCACCAGCCAGAACTCTGTCACTTGAATTCGAATTTAACTTCTCCTTAGCTCTGGAAAATTCATCACTGAAGAATTCAATCAAAATTATCTAGGCAACTCACTTCAAATTCGAATCACTCAGAGAAATTCACTCTAAAAATACATTTTATTCATCTTGCCTTAGAGGATTTTAAATTTTCCCTTAGGAAAATTCGCAATTTCAGCACTAATCAAATTCTTCATTGAAAAAGTGTTGGCGAAGTGCGGAAGACTTGGAAATCCATTTGTCATCGCAAATGTTTCGTACCCAGAAGAAAATTTTCTCCAGAATGCTTCGAATCCATGGGTACCCAACGAACGGGTTCATTTAATTTTTTTAAATTTTGAACCTTAGAAAATATTATCCTGTCAAATTAAATCCATTCTTCGCCTGTGATCATCCTGTGTTGCTCCAACTTGAGAAAATTTTGAATCATCTTGCATTATCATCGTTCTCTGACTTCACCACTGAAAAAATTTGCTCGTGCTCCACAAAGGAAAATTTCACCACCTTGAGCTCCAGGCGTATTTTCTAAGGGAGAAAATATTTTTTTGCCTTAGAAACTTTTAAATCATCTTGCATTTTGAAAATTTGCCTTAGAAAATTTTGGTTCATTCGCCAGTGAGAAAAACATCAACTTCATTTAGAAAAATTTCACCCATGCCTATCACATTTTTATTTCTCACTCACCACTTGCATTTTACTTCATACTAGGAAAATATTCATTTGAAGCTCCAACGCCTTAGAAAAATTCCCATCACTCATCTTATACTTTATCTCATACTTAAGGCGCATAGCACACTGGGGAAAAAAATCACGTCCTAGCAATTTATTTCCACCACCTTACAAGCCTTAGAACTTTTCCTAACACTTTATAACACTCATCACCTTTGGCGCCTAGCACTTTTGAGGAAAATTAAAAAAAACACGCCCAACATTCATCCTTCATGCCTCAGAAAACATTTTAATACTTTACCACCTTAGGCGCATTTCACTCTTGAATAGGAAATTCAAAATCACGCCTAGGAAAACATCTTCAACATCTTCCACCTTGGGTGCGCCTAGTATTTACCTTACATTGACCACGCCTTGAGGTATTTTCACTCACCTTTTACTCCATTTACTTACCTTTTACCACCTCAACTTGGGCGCATTTGAGCTTGGCAAGAGGATGACTCTTCAACTTCCGTTTTTTCGTCTTCACATGCTTTGTTTTGGGCGCATTTAGGAGGGTGAGGAGGACGAATTTCCTTGACTTGTTGACTTGCTTCCATCTTGGGCGCATTTTTGATGTGGAGGAGGATAAAGCATGTTACCACGTCCCCTGTGACCTTTCATCTCCCCTCTTTGTCTTCACATGCATGCTTTTGGGCGCATTTCCACCTAGGAGAAGGATGAAAAACTTTGACTGCTTTGACCACCTTTCATATTGGGCGCATTTGGAGGGGTGAGGCGGATATTCAGACTTAGAAAATTTTTTTTTTAACTTTTTCTCCTTCAAGGTGGGCGCATTTTAGCCTAGGTACTGGACGAGCTTTGTTGACTTTTCTTTGACTTCCTCTGGCTTGGGCGCATTTTGGCCTAGGTGAAGGACGAGCTTTGTGACTTAGAAATTTTCCATGCCTCCTCATCAACTGGGCGCATTTTGCCATGTCTACTGGATGAAGTTCCAGACTTAGAATTTTTTTCTCGTTTTTCGCCAGTATTTCATGCCCTGCTATTTATAGTAAGCCCTCTGATTTTGCATCTCTGAAGCTCAGAACGACTTGAAACTTTGCACACTGCATCCTCATGACCTCGTTGTCCTATCGACCCTGCCATCTTTAGCTGACCTGCTATTTTTAGCCCATTTTTGAGGATGATTTACTATAAATAGTAACTGCTTGTTTCTGATAGCTCCACTGCTCCGATTAACTTGAAATTTAAATGAGGCGCTCCTCACCACGTGACCTGCCGGCTGACATCAACGCATGCACCCGATTTACTATTTTTAGCCATTTTCCAAAATGACTTACTATAAATAGTAAGTGCTCCGTTTGACTTGAAATTTTACCAGCAGATAGCCTGAAGGACGCTGATCGCGATGGTTTACATCGGTTTTCGAAAATTCTGACTTTTGACTCCTCTTTTCAGGCTTCGAAGTTGGAAACCCTAATTTGCTCTACATGCGCATCAAATGATCTCTGTTTGTCTTTGTTTCTATGGCACTGCGATCAGCTTGTGATTCTAAACTGCTGGGAAGCGGCTGTCGGGACACACCTGCTAAAAATAGTAAGTTCCTTACTGAGTGATTATCTCCATTTGCATGTCATACCACTGTGTAGGTCTCAAAAAACCCATCAGGAATCACCCGACATGCAAAAGAAACCCTGACATGCAAACCCTAAAAATAGCCTCAGAAGACTGAATTCTGAAAGTTTTTGTCTCGTCTTGCATGCTATACCATCGCGAAGCTCTCGAAAAACCCAGAAGGAATATGTCAACATGCAAAGAAAAACTCTGCGTCTGAACCCTGAAATTTGTCCCAGAAGCTGGACTGCTAAAAATAGTAAGTTGTCTGTTTTCGCTCAAGTTTTGCATACGAGTAGCCTGAGGTGCTTTGAATGCTGTGTGACTGTTGGAATCTCAGAAATGCTGACGAATTGCCTGTAATTTCACACTTACTAAAAATAGTAAGTACCTCAGAATTCGATGAAAATCTATTGAGAGCCTGCTGGAAGCATACTGACAACAATGTTAAGCTCAATTTTCAATTTATTCACCCTATTCGACCTTGGATTGACCGGGAAAAATGAAACCCTAATTCTCAGACTCGGTCAATTTCACACTTAAATTCACTGACGGGCACAACCCTCAAAAGACAGACATCAGAAAATAGACGGAGCGAGAGAGAGAGAGAGAGAGAAAAACCCAAGCCAAAAGAAAAGAATGGAGCAAAAATTTAGGGGGTCCCCATTTTGAATGGGGCGATGTGTGAAAAGGTCACAACAGTTCTTACACTTGACAAGATACTCCAAGATGGCAATACTTCATAGCTTCTTCAATCTTTGATGATTGATCAATAATGGCTTCAAGTCCTGTGATATTTATTCCTTCTTCATACAATTCTAGAATCTTTGTTTGAACTACAAGTATATGTCATGTCCCCGAAACCATGATAACAAAATATTTAAAAGTATTCAACATTTGACATCATTATAATTTTGATTGTCAAAGACAATATCATAATTATAACTAATATTATATTATCAATATTCAATAGACCATCTCCGAAATATAAATATTGGACATTATAATCATTGTAGTAACATGAAATAGATAATATGCATTATACAAGTAAACGCAACATCAGATAAGATAGCCTAAAATATTATAAATGATAAAATATAAATACTAAAATATAATATTTTAGAGTATACAAGGGACGTGTCTCTTTGAGACACTTCATAATAGCTGCTCTTAGACACAAAAGACATGTCTCTAGGAGGCAACACTCCAGTCACATATAAGTAGGAAACCGAAACGGTTGAGGGAGGGGAGAAGAAAAGGCGTAAGGAAGAGGACGTAGCAGAAGGAACTCAACCCCACCTTCAAGTAACCATGTTACTTAGAATAATGAATTAAGATTTCATTTTCCATACGCAATGCCACATAATAGTGAATGCATATAAAAGGATATCGATTCAATAAGGGGGCGAACTGGGTTTCTCCCAGCGATGAGAAACCCAAGTTGACCTCCCTCTCAGATTACTTTAATCTGAATATTTAAATATCTTATATATGTTAAGTATGCACAAAACAGGCCAAATCATGAAAGGCAAAGAATACCCGATCCCTTAGGAAGAAGGGGTATGGGATTCTAAGGAACTGAATTAACTATGAGGATAAACGTAGGAATACAGTTCTATTCCAAATGTCTGTAAATGAATAAGTAACCAGTTAATGAGAACAAATACAATTGAATACCTAAGTAGAACTAGTTAGTGGACAACTACTATTAATTCAGTAATAATTTACTTAATCATTTAAGGTACTAGTAATTACATGATATATACCAATTATGGCTAATTAATAATACACTCATTTATCTGTTTAAGGCAATGAAATGAACTCACTACATAGTCACATACAAATTGATAAAGATAATTGATGCTGAGTGATGAGGGTTTGTATTTTGTGTGTTTTTTTTATTTAATAATACATAGATGACAAATGCATAAAATGCTGGAAATAAAGACTAATCTAGAAAAAGTAAAACAATTACAAATGCTGCAAGCATATATCTTTATTCATTTATCCTTCAAAGATTTTACAGCCAAATGCATACCCGGAAACAATTCCCTAATCTTGAAAAGATGATGTAACCCTTATTCTGAATCTCTCTTGTAAATCCGGTGAAGCACGATGTTGACTCCTGAATGAAGCCAATCTGAACGGCAATCTTCAGCTGGTCTTTCACAACCTCAGAATGCACCAACTTTGAAGCAGCTATGCT
This sequence comes from Sequoia sempervirens, assembly GCA_007258455.2. Classification (NCBI taxonomy): domain Eukaryota; kingdom Viridiplantae; phylum Streptophyta; class Pinopsida; order Cupressales; family Cupressaceae; genus Sequoia; species Sequoia sempervirens. The sequence goes on from VDFB02015151.1 coordinate 21,181, forward strand.
CTCCAAAGCTGAAATATGCAAAAACCCTAGGTTTCCAACCTCAAGAGCCAAACTCTACAAAAGCACAAATCCAATATGTAAAATGATCCAATGATGCCTTCATTTACTTTTCGATGGCATATATATACGACTCCAATTAGGTCGATCACTTCAAGAACTCTCCTTTAAATCATTTAAAATGATATTTAATATTTTCCTTTCACTTTAATAAATGCTTCAATAAATGGGCACTCATTAAATAATATTATTTAATGTACTTTAAGTGACCTTTTGAGGGTCATGGCCCCATCAAACATAAAGTGAATTTAAAACCTTATAATTGCACTTTATAATTAATTATTAATAAAGTAATCACTTTATAATTAATTATTAATAAAGTAATCACTTTATTAATAATTAAATAACATAACTCCACAAATAATCATTCTTTCTCAATTTTGTCTGAACCTAGGAGTTAACCATTGTATCCACTATGCATCCAACTGCCTTACTAAAAATAGTAAGAATCCCTCTCTAACATCCACTAACTTACTATAAATAGTAAGTCCCTCAAAACTGAACCAGAGACCTCTAAATATCAATGCCTCAGAACATAAGAAGGATTTGGAGAAATAATCATTGACAACTGCCACCTGAAGAGCTCCATAACTCCCAAACCAAACCCTCTAATCCACCACACTAGCCTACGAGGGTCAACTGATAGGCTAATTCCTCTAACTCTAATGCTCTCGAAAAAAAGGGACATTACAGTCCACCCTCCCTGAAATTGCTTGTCCCCAAGCAATCTTTACTACAAAGAAATACCACCCCTTGAAAGGCCCAAAAGAAGAACTGTAAAATGTCCCACACATCTCTAATTGACTCCTATAGCACCAACATAAACACAGCTATGCAAGCTATCCTTGGATCCCAAACCCAGAATGGAAGTCTACCGTGTCTTACATCCTCAGACTTCCTTTGCGCTCTACTACCTCCAACTTCCCCATGCTGAAAGTGGTGAAGCAACCCAATGGGACCCGTCCAATACTTAGTGCCAAACCTATCACCACCTAGATCCCAACACAATTTGAACTCACATCCATCTGTCATGCGGAGATAAGTACATCTAGAAGCATCTGCTACACCAATTCTTTCTCTGTCTTCTGCTAAACCCTCATGGATGTGATAACTAACCAAGCCATCATGCCTACTGACACCATAGTCACCCTGTAACCATGTACCCATATGAAAATTCTGTGACATAGAAGTAGCAAGCCTTGTCGTATACATATCAGCATGATGGATAACTGACCACTATCCCTGCAAGTAATCCCCCACAAACAACTGAGTTGGGTACTTGCAGCTGCTAAACCCATCTTCTGAAGATGGAAAACTCCCATCCCACAACGGATGGTATAAACCCTGAGCCATTCCACACCGACGCATCATCAATTCCTTTGTGTGTGGACTAAAGGAGAAGTGATGAGCACTCCTCACTATGCAATCAAGATAAAATGCTCCCACCTCTGTCAATGGTTGACCATCATAGTCTTGGGGAAACAATTCAACTGCATGGGATGAAAAGACTGAATTGCTTCCAAGAGAGGGAAACAAATCTACATGAGAGCCATACTCCCAACAAGAAGACACTTTGTGAGTCCCCTGTGAAGATGATGGAGTAACGTCGTGTACTAACACACAACTCTCAGGAGAATCCATCACTGCCACACAAAAGCTATCAGCAATCTAACCTACATCATCTGTCATAGTACTGACCTCAGGTGAACCTGATGCAACAAGTGGTTCTCTACTGCTCTCAACCAAAGTACTCATCCCAACTAAGACTACTACACCTATATCTGTGATGGATGTAGTCGCATCCTCAGCACATCCATCACTGCTACCCGTGGATATAAGATCATCACCAGCTGCCACTGTAGGAAACTAAACTAAATCTGTAGCTGGTGAAGATTGTGCCCAACACAATTCCACAATAAGCTCCTCAAACCATGACTGTGACTCACGAAGGGTTAACTAAGCGCTCTCCAATGAGTCCATAGTCACCTCAAGCTCATGAGTGAACTCGTCAACCTCCTCTTCCTTCCCCTTCAATGCATTGTAGCAAGTGCAATCCCACTTAGGAAGATAATCCCTATCAGCTAGTAACTGCAAATAATTTTGTTTCATTATCCCAATGGTTTCTCGTAGTGCATGGAACTCTGCAAGGGAAAGGCCACTATCACCGTGCTCATCCAACATAGGAGTGCCCCAACCAAACGTAGCCAACATCTGATGAGCAACATCAAAGTGCTCTATGGCTATGGCAATCATGCTATCATTGACCTTAAGTTGCCCAACCAAATGATGAGGTCTCTGAAACTCATGACTCCCATGCAAGCTCTCTAAATCAAAGTTTGCACTGTGATTTGACGCTGTATCAACATCACTCACCTCATGATAAGCAGCATGGTGTGTGCAATCAATTGTGCACACATCAATAATTAAGGTACTGTTGCTATGTACCTCAGAGGATGGCTCCATTGGAAGGATAGAAGCTACTGTTTTAACATTCTCTTCGCACACTTCCGCTTCAAATGTAACTGCATGTCCATCCAACTCACGACCTTGGGATTCCATATCAACATATGAACCTTCTAACTTGTTTCCTAAGGTCTGATTTGGAAAATCAAACTCACCATGACATGAATCCACATCACACATTGCACCATCAGTACCCAAATCTTAAGTACCTTCATGTGACAACTCAATAGAAGCATCTTGCGCATGTGTAGTCACTGTTGTCTCATGCTAATGCAAAATTCCAACACTGCTGTCATAAAAACCAGACTTGCTATCATGACTGATAACATCATCATGAGCGCTAATAGTCACATTCTCCATAAATCTCACCTTCTTTTCCTACACCTACTCCTCCTCAATCAAATAAGGTCCCAACTTGTCTTTATACTAATCAAAGACACTACATAGCAACACATAAGCAGCTAGAGATATCAATTTCTCTCGCTTGCGAACAGCTAGGAGTAATGACATAATAGGATGAGATACATTATCAATGTTATCAATAATGGAAGTGATAATAACTCGCATGTAGTCCTAGGTAGCTCGGTCCTGTGCCGAACTCATGGACTCCAAGAAAAGTCAGAACAACTGCAACACAAGATCATGATGATCATAGTCAAGCATGGCAACGCATGATCTCACCCATGCCATCAACTCCAATAACTTAACCTTTCTTCTAAATGTAGGACTACCAATGTCATCAATCCCAACCATACTGTCAATGATCAGCAGAAAAACCTCACCCATGGTGATCACGTCATAAGGCACCCAAGGAGCTATGATCCTCATAAACTGATTGATGCATAGGGCAACCGTGAGTCTAATCTCAATGTCACTGTGTCTAGTATGTCCCCCTATTAGAGGCATAAAAATGCACACACAAAGTTCCCTATTCACGATTAAATTAGATCATTTCTGATTGAACATTTTAAGAATAAGACAAATGAAATGCATTAACATCTAGGGCATAAACTAACTTGATCAGATATGACCCATTACTCCCTAATGGAATAGATCCTCACCTCGTTCCTCTTCCTAACCTCGTTGGATGGAAGTTTTACTGTGCCAAGTGCGCGTGCACGATCTCGAGTTGGACACCCTTAAAGTTTATTACCCGTCTTGGGCTACGTCCAACATTGGACCGATTTGTTGATGTTTATTGAGCAGCATCGGTCCTATTCTTCCAGCGATCCTCCTTATATGAATTAAATTAAATTGTAGCCTATGGCTATTTAATTTATTAAGACTCCAAGAGGCACGATTATTGAAAAGACATCTCTATTTGTTAAAGCAAACACATTATAATGAAGAAGCACGATTAATATCAAGGCCGACCTTGATACGAATTAGGAGGCGCGAATTTCAAGATAGCCGACTTCTTTAGTGAAGACGTGATGTTTCGAGGAGGCCGACATGATGCTTTGGAGAGACATGACCTCTCCCTCTATATTGTATATATATTCGATGATAAATTCATTGTTGATCATTATCAGATTTTATTCTTGTTCGTCCTTCATCAAGTGCGAGTTCTTCACAAAGCAGTTCGAAAATTTATTGAGACTGAGTTTTGCATCAGCGAATTGTCTTCTTGAGTTGGCTGTGTTGCATCATTCATTTGTGCTTGTATTTGGCCTTCATATCGGCCTCTTGTAAACAAGTCTTTCATTGTTGAGATTCAATATATAAGTGATATATTGTTGTTGGGTTTTTCTCCCTCAAGTGGAGGGTTTTCCTAGGGTATCTGTTGTGTTATAGTGTCTGATTTTTTAATTAAATTTTGAGCATTAATCTGATCATTAAAATTAACATGGTATCAAAGCAGGTTTGAAGAAGATTGTGATCAGATTTTGTTATCACAGTGATACTCTCTATTCTCTTTTATATCTTTGTCTATCTCTATTTTAGTCAAGATGGTGAATGGTCTTAAAATCGAGGATAGACTCGAGGGAGCACCCAACTACACATCATGGAGGTTCAGAATCATGCTCACCTTGGAAGAGAATGATTTGGCTGAGTTTCTGGAGACCAAAGTTCCCAAACCTGAGGAGGAAGAGAAGTTGCAATGGAGGAAGAAAGATATCACGGCAAAGAAGATGTTGGTTCATTCCGTTAAAGATCATATTGTTCTGATTGTTTCCAAGTTGAAGACGGCAAGGGACATGTTCAAAACATTGGAGGAGATGTACGAAATCAACAACACCAGCTGGGCACTTGCACTGAAGCAACAACTACACCATGTGATGATGGCGAAAGGAGAAACAGTGATTGCCTATTTCATAAGGATTTCGGAATTGAGAGATCAACTCTCTACAATTGGTCATGTGATTGATGATAAGAACTTGACCATGCTTGCTCTCAATGGTCTTTCTTTATCATGGGAGTCCTACATTCAAGGAATCAATGCAAGATCCAAACTTCCTAAGTTTGATCGTTTGAGGGTCGACTGCATTCAAGAGGAGTCAAGGTTGGTGGCTAGAGGCGTTGATCAAAGTTCAAATAATGAAGATATTCATGTCCTCGCCTCCCAAGCTTCGAAGAAGAAAGGAAAAGATGGAAAGAAAGGATTCTTCAAGAGGAATCGAGATAAGGGAAATGATGGTGCTCCCGCATTCAAGAAGAAGAGAGACTTGTCCAAGATCCAATGCTTTAGATGTGATAAGTTTGCCCACTTTGCTAAGCATTGTCCATCCAGACCTAAGCAACATACCAAGGTTGCAGATGTTGATGATGCTTCTCCGCAGAAGGATTCATGTGAATATTTGTTCTATTTGGCATTGTCAAGCAATGTACCTACAGACACCAACACTTGGCTGATCGACAATGGTGCTTCTCGACAAATCATTGGGTTTTAGGAGCATTTATCAAGCTTGGTGGAGAGAGATTCTTCTGAGCAAGTTATTATTGGAGATGATGCTAGCTACTCCGTGAAAGGGATTGGGACCTCTACTCTTCATTTGGATTCCGGCATTACACTTCAGTTATGTGATGTCCTTTATGTTCCAAGAATCAAGTGTAATCTTATCTCCATTTCAGCTTTAGAAGATAAAGGATATCAAGTTGCCTTCTCCAAAGGCAAAGTACTTGTGTGGACAAAGAATTCCAACTTCAAGACTACTCAAGTAATTGGTGTTAGACATGAGAGCCTCTATAGGTTGTGCACTCGTCCACTTCAGGCATTAGTTCATGATACTTCAAGCTTGTGTGAAGCTTGTGTGAAGCTTGTGTGATCTTTGGCATCGAAGATTGGCTCACCTTCACTTCCGGGCTTTACCTATCATGGAGAAGATGGTCTCGGGTCTTCCAAAGTTCAACCAGGAGCATGAAGGTACTTGCAAAGGATGTGCAATGGGTAAGAATACATAAGCTCCATTTCATAGTAGAGAAAGTAAATCTAAATGTATTATAGATCTCATTCATTCTAATTTATGTGGTCCAATGTTTGTTCCTTCTTCGAGTGGTTTCTTGTATTACATTCTTTTTATTGATGACTACTCTAGAGAGACTTGGATTTATTTTTTGAAAACTAAAGAGTCTGAGGAAGTGTTAGAAAGGTTCAAGAAGTTCAAAGCTCAAGTAGAGAACCTTTCCGGGAAAAGAATCAAAGTTCTGAGATCAGATAATGGAGGAGAGTACACTTCTGGCAACTTTCAGAATTTTTGTGTTGAAGCTGAGATTAAGAGGGAGTTTTGTGTTCCCTATAATCCTCAACGAAACGGTGTTGCAGAGAGAAAGAACAGATCAATCGTGGAAGCAGCAAGAGCCATGATCCATGACCAGGATTTGCAAACCTTCCTATGGGCAGAAGCTTCTAAGACTGCAGTCTATGTTCAGAATAGAAGTCCTCACAGAATCTTGGAAAGCATGACTCCTGAAGAAGCCTTTACTAGAAAGAAGCCAGAGGTGAGTCATTTGAGGATCTTTGGATGTCCAATTTATGTTCATATTCCAAAGGAAAAGAGAACAAAGTTGGAGCCTTCTAGCAAGAAGGGAATATTTGTGGGCTACAATGAGACATCAAAAGCCTAAAGGATTTACATTCTAGGTCAGAAGCTAATAAAAATCAGTAGTGATGTCACATTTGAGAAAGATGTTGCATTTAAGAGATCCAAGGGTACTCATATGGAGATTGATAATGAAGAGTCTCCTCAAGATATGGAAGTTGACCATGGTGCTGAGATTCAGAGGGAGACTTCAGAAACAAAAGAAGATGTTGATCTAGTTGAGCCCTTGGAACCTACTGATGGGCCTACGCCTACCGATATTGTGATTCGGAGAAAAAGACCTCTTTGGGCTAGGCAAACTATGCAAGATGCAGAGAAGTTTGTAGCTCCTAGAGGTACCTTCAAAGAAAGCAAAGGGTGAAATATACCGAGCCAATTTTTTTTCAAATTTTCAATTGCAATAAGCAGAGCAATACACAGTCGTTAGGGTTAGCTCTAAACCAAAACGATACTGAAGCAACTCTAACCAGAATGTACACCAGGATCCCGATGAGGGCAAGGTGTGAGCATTGGTCAAAGGATCTGAATGCAGAAACAGAGTTGGAAGGAACTCTAACCAAGAATGGCGCCAATGATGGTGAGCATATGGTCAGAGGATCTTCTACGCTACAAGTACTGAAAACACACTCAACACCAAGTATGTGCTACTCAATCCAATACGGAAATGAGGCGACCATATGGCGGAGATAAAGGAAATACAATTGCGATTACAGAATGTAAAGATGAGCATTACAAATCAGAATTAAGCAAGATTAAGAACTGCTGCCAGTACTACTGTCAGCTTACAATATGATAGAAAATGCCTTGCTATGAACGTGAATCAAGAGTTGAATAGAGCTGCAATAATATATTGAGTTTTCCTTCACTGAATAGTAAAGATTAGATCAGAAACTCCACTCTAAAGACCAACTTGACAATCTGATTTATGACAGTCCTGTTTTTCACATGCATGAACAGCAGCCTTGAGACTCACAAATTTACTCACAACTCACTCCAAACTCACTCAAATTTCACAAGACAGGATGCAATACGACCCTAAGATGATGGCGCCCAAAACTGGAACACAAAACCGACCCAAAAGTTCCTATTTATTTTATGCACGAATCCCAAGACAAAACTAGATGGTACGGCCCAACAAGAGGGGCAATTTCACTTTAAAAATTAAATGCTTCACTAAAAAATCTGAAACTTAAGGAAAAGGGTCGCCCCTCACAGACAAAGAGATCTAAACAACGCCCAGAACGATTCTTTTTGTATTTTTTGACTTATGAATAAAAATAACAATCTGCTGAATGAATATGCAATTTCCAAAATCTCACTAATATGCATAAAACTGATCTACAAGCCACACAATGACTATAATGCAGAAATCCAACTACAAATCAATCAAACTACACTATCTCACCACTAGTCGCTATCTTTCAGGCAAGAAGCAATGCCAAGCTAGGAGGCTTACATTCCTCGAAGCAATCCCACAGCCAATCTGGCAGCATAACATTCCTGTCGACAAAAGATAATCCAAAAGAGAACCAATGGCTTCCTTTTATAATTTCCAGATGACTCTTCTCGAAACCCTAATCTTCAAACCCTAATCCTCCAATAGGTGGCGTCCCACTTTCCCAAGCAGTACTTTGACTTTTAATTATAAACTTTATCTCTTCCTTGAAGTTGGCGTCCAACTTATGCTTGGATTAAATCTTTTAATGAGAAATATAATTAATTCCTTCAATGAAGCGCCCACCCATAAAGAACATCTTTTAAAAACAACTTAAAGAGTTGTAGCTAGGCCAAGGGGGTCAATGTTAAAATATAACATTAAAACATGACTTAATTAAAATAATTCGAACTTATCTCTCCAATTGTGCCCCGAAGCCAAAAATGAATAAGCCAACTGATCAGTCTGAAGTAGAAAGCCAACCGTGCCAAAACCAACAGGTGCACTGCCAGAAATAGAATTTACTAAAAATAGTAAATTCCTGAAGATGCTCAAAATGCCAAGAAGAACATATCACTGCGAAGCTCTCTGAAAACCCAGAAAGAATCCGCCATTGAATCAACCAACCTCGAGCAAGAGCATCCTTCAAAACAAGAAACCCTAATTTTACCTTTCGAGTAGCCTACGGGTCTCCGGAATAGGCCAACGGTCAACTGGAAAGATCATGCTCAAGAAGGGGACATTACAAAGGGCCACATAAGTTTTCCAGTTATGTTGCCTTGATGAGTCAAATTATTGAATCTAAGCCTTCCAATGTTGAGGAAGCTTCTAGTCAACAAGTTTGCAAAGATGCTATGACAGAGAAGTATCAATCAATTCACAAGAATGATGTTTGGGACATTGTCCCTAGACCCGAAGGCAAATCTGTGGTATCTTCAAAATGGGTCTTCAATATCAAGCATGCGGCTGATGGGAGCATTGAGAAGTACAAGGCAAGATTCGTGGCTAGAGGGTTCTCACAAAAAGAGGGAGTTGACTATGAAGAAACATTTGCTCCTGTTGCTCGCTACACTTCTGTCAGAACCATTATTGCCATTGTTGCATCTAGAGGATGGAAGATTCATCAGATGGATGTGAAGACAGCTTTTCTGAATGGTGTGATTGAGGAAGAAGTCTATATCAAGCAACCTGATGGATTCGAGTTACATGGGAATGAGTCTCATGTTTGCAGGCTAAAGAAGGCCTTGTATGGTCTTAAGCAGGCTCCTCGTGCATGGTACAAAAGAATTGATCGGTACTTGTCAAGCTTGGGCTTCTTTAAGAATGATGCAGACTCAAATCTATACTTTAAGGTAATTGATGGTGAAGCATTGATTTTGGTCTTGTATGTTGATGATTTGATTCTTACTGGAGAAGATCACCTTATTCTCAAATGTAAGAAGGAGTTGGCTTCTGAGTTTGAGATGAAGGACCTTGGGCTCATGCATTACTTCCTTGGATTAGAAGCTTGGCAAAAGCCAGATGAGATGATTCTAAGCCAAGGGAAGTACACCATTGATATACTTAAGAGGTTTGGTATGATGGATTGCAAATCCATGTCAACACCTATGGAGACCAACCTACATAAGTTGAAGGAGGCTACAACTAGTTCAGACTTGGTGGATCCTACGATGTACAGACAGTTGATTGGGTCCTTGATGTATCTAGTTAACACTAGACCACATATCTATTATGTTGTGAGTTCACTTAGTCAGTTCATGTGTGAACCGAGACAGATACATCTTGTTGCAGCTAAACATATCCTGAGATACTGTCATGGCACATTGGATATGGGTTGAGATATTCTTTAGATGCGGACTTGGAGCTGCATGGTTATACTGATTCTGATTGGGTAGGGAGTGTTACTAATCGAAAGAGCACCTTTGGATGTTGCTTCAGTTTGGGATCTGCTATGATTTCCTGGTGTAGCAGGAAACAGTCATCTGTAGCATTGAGTACAGCAGAGGCAGAGTATATTGCAGCTTGTGTGGCAGCTCGAGAAGCAGTGTGCCTTCGTAAGCTCCTTGCAAGATTGTTTGGACAATCAATGGAGCCTACTATCATTCATTGTGATAACCAGAGCTGTGTGAAGCTTTCCATCAATCCTGTGTTTCATGACAGAACCAAGCATGTTGAGATCAAATACCATTACATCAGAGATATGGTATTGAGGAAAGCTATACAGTTGAGGTATATCAGCACTGATGAGTAGACGGCAGACATTCTCACCAAGCCTCTCTCCAGGATGAAGTTTGTGTACTTTCGAGATAAGCTTGGTATGATGGAGAATACAGCCTTAACTGAGGAGTCTCAGTATCAGTGATCCTCTTTAATGAGTTCTTCTCTGTGAGAGAAGTACGAGGTGAAATCCCTTGATTAATGAGTTCTTCTCTGTGAGAGAAGTTCGAAGTGAAATCCCTTGATTAATGAGTTCTCTATACGAGAAGTTCGAGGTGAAATCCCTTGATTCCACCCTCTGGGAGAGCCATGGTGGATGTAATGTGTGCGACTCCGTGATAGCATCACGTGAGAAAGTCTGTGATGATTTTTGTACTTGTGTTTCACCCTCTGGGAGAGCCATGGTGAAAGTCATGTTGAGGTGACAACATCAAGTAAGTGATGAACACTTGTACATACCATACATGGTTGTAGCCATTATGGTTGATATCATGTTGAGGTGATATCTGATATCACGATGAGGTGATATTTTTCCTTTCCACTTATGGTTGTAGCCGTAGTGGTAGACATCACGATGAGGTGAAATGTCTTATGCAATTGGAAGTATACTCCCTAGCTGAGAGGGAGTGTTGATGTTTATTGAGCAACATCGGTCCTATTCTTCTAGCGATCCTCCTTATATGAGTTAAATTAAATTGTAGCCTATGGCTATTTAATTTATTAAGACTCCAAGAGGCACGATTATTGAAAAGACATCTCTATTTGTTAAAGCAAACACATTATAATGAAGAAGCACGATTAATATCAAGGCCAACCTTGATAGGAATTAGGAGGCGCGAATTTCAAGATAGCCGACTTCTTTAGTGAAGACGTGATGTTTCAAGGAGGCCAACATGATGCTTTGGAGAGACACAACCTCTCCCTCTATATTGTATATATATTCAATGAGAAATTATTGTTGATCATTATCAGATTTTATTCTTGTTCGTCCTTCATCAAGTGCGAGTTCTTCACAAGGCAGTTCGATATTTATTGAGACTAAGTTTTGCATCAGCGAATTGTCTTCTTGAGTTGGCTGTGTTGCATCATTAATTCGTGCTTGTATTTGGCCTTCATATCGGCCTCTTGTAAACGAGTCTTTCATTGTTGAGATTCAATATAAAAGTGATATATTGTTGCTGGGTTTTTCTCCCTCAAGTGGAGGGTTTTCCCAGGGTATCTGCTATGTTATAGTGTCTTGATTTTTGAATTAAATTCTGTGCATTAATCTGATCATTAAAATTAACACAATCTACCCGCCTTTCCCTCCACACACTCCCTATCCTTGTCAAGCGTTAGCGAAAAGGAATTTGGTCCGGAGTCTATTCTTATAGTAAAAGTCATAGTAGCTTATGATATACAATAATTGCTGCAAGCATCATTATTGGACTCTTGTAAACAATATCCCTTTATATCTATTCAGGGTGTTTCTCAATCACTTATGCTGTATTTATGAAGTTCATTAAATGGACATATACATCTATCAATATCGTTAAATCGCTCTACGCATTCATTCATCATTAGATTTATTAAATTGTATCCACAAGTCATCACAGATTGAAATATTTATGAATCCATCTGGTATTTAATCTATTATGATTTAGGTTAGTCATCATATCATAATCCTTCACTGTATGTAGCAACTCGAATTTCCAGAATGCATAACCTTTAATGTTATTCATGCAGTTGATGATACTCACCTCCGATTGTCGCTCTAAGACGCGTTCCCTATGAGTGTGCTCACTACGAGTCTCCTTCTCTCTATCGATCATTAGTAAGTCAATTGATTTCTCAATACATTCATAAGTATCAACTACATCTAAATTGAATGAAATCTTTCTACCCGTTATTCTCTTAATTCTTATTATGATGGAACTCGTACCTGGAGTGTCGGATCTGTAGATTCGCATGAGCACTATAGATACATTTTTGAGTCTATGTGTTTTCTAATCTTTTATTACTGCACAGTATCCACTGTAGGGGACTCGAATTATTTATAGAGTCTGCAAATTGACAAAGCTAGTGAGGAGACTTACCTCTTAACCTGAGTTTCCTCAAGTCACGTCTTCTGTTGTTGATCTTTGTATGTTTCTCCAAAACTATTCGATATCTCCCCTTAATTACAAGACTACCAGTTGCAACACATCAAAAGACTTATGCCTTTCCATGTCTTTATAAAATGCAGCTCCCATCGATCGCGGTGGACTCTAGGGAATAAAGACGCAGCTCAATTTATTTTGAATCGACACCCAAGGCGCCACATTTGATCTTAACTATTCAAATGAAGGTTCCGTCACTCCTCTCCAATGACCAACAACAGCAGCAGTTCCTCTGGCCTCAAGACCTTGACGTACATGCCCCGATAAGATCTCTTGCATCAAACGTTATTTAATGTCTAGGAAGTTCAAAGCAACATATTCCCCTTTTTTCTTGAATTTGCGGATATCCTTCAAGCTTTCCATCTGCTATTGTTCCCGTCTCTTAAATCTGTCTTCAGAAAGGCACGACACTGGAAGCAACGACCCCCCCTTAAACGAACCTTGATAAAGGAATCAACACATTGGCGGTAGTTTACAATTGAAAGATCCGATAATATCTTTCTTCCTATTCCGCCGGTTAAACATGTCTATGTCTGAGATAGCACTTGCTTCGATTAGCTTGCAGTGCGTAAGGGCCCTTCCCCTCGTTTATTATTAGTTCCCTTTGATTCTTATTTATTATTTCTCTAAGATACGATCATATGCTATACGTTTCTTTTTCCTCCTATTCCCCCTTTTTGGACTTGTGTCAAACTTCCCTTTATGGCCAAACAAGAGGCTCAATTGGGTAGAGGCATGTCGCTTATGAACCCGCAGCTCACTCTTTTTTTTGGATCGGTTCATTAGATGTTTGACCTGTCCTTTGAAAACTAATTGTTGACTAATTGCCACGTTAGCAAAATCCATTATGTCATATTTAAATTCGTATTTGATTATTTAGATTGTATTATCCATTATATTTATACTTGTAATGATAACATTATTTTATGTATTATAAGAATATATATTATATGTATATTTTGATATTACTTTATTGTTATTTTATTTGTTTATATTTGATATTTGGTAATCATGACATTATCCCTGGATAATTATAATTACGATTATATGGCCAATGTAATATCCCCTTCTCAATCCTGATCTTCTCAGTGACCGTTGGCCTTTTTCTGGAAACCCGAAGGCTAGTCGGAAGGTAAAATTAGGGTTTCCTATTTTTGAGGATGTCTTTGCTCGAAGTTGGTGGATTCAATGGCGGATTCTTTCTGGGTTTTCAGAGAGCTTCGCAGTGGTGTGTTCATCTTGGCATTCTGAGCATTTCCAGGAATTTACTATTTTTAGTAAATTCTATTTTTGGCAGTAAACAGGATGGTCTCAGGCAGTTGACCTTCCCCTTCAGTTGACTCGAGTGGCGTGTTCAGTTTCGGGCTTCAGAATGCAGTGTTGGGGAGTTGAGCTCATTTCACTTAAAAAATAACATTATAATTTAAATGTTATTTTATCACCTTGGCCTAGTCAAATGACTTAATGTTGTTTTAAAAGGTGGACTTGAAGGGTGGCGCCATCATTAAGGTTATATTTAATTTTTGATGAATTTTCCAAAGTCAAAGCAAGTTAATTTGGGCGCATTTATCAAGGTGTGATTTTAATTAAAATATGAATATTGAGCAAAAAGGGAAAAGGACGCCATCTTGAAGAAAGAGCTAGGGTTTGGTCATTGAGTTGGATTTTAGGGTTTCGTGAAGTCAACCGAAACTTATAAAAAGGAGACTTGAGCATCATTTCATCATCTTTGGTCGACTATACTGTTATGCTGCCAGATTGGCTCTGGATTTGCTTCGAGGAATGAAGGCCTCCTAGCTCGGGCATCGCTTCTTGTTTGTGAGATAACAACTAGTGATGATTTTTAGTCTAGTTTGTGAGTTCATTGGAAATCGTGCATTGTAATCTGCATTTGTCCATTTAGGTTCAGTTTTGGCATATTGTAGTTTTCTGGTTTTAGCATTTTTGCTTCAGCAGATCTGATGTTTATTTCATAAATCCAAAAATACAAAAATATAGGTTGTGGGTATTGCATAAATCCATGGGTCTAGGCTAGGCGCCCCAGTGTGTAAGATTGTGGATTTTTTGGAGAAGTATATGATTTTATAAATGAAAATCGCCCCTGATCTGGGCCGTACCATCTGCTCTACCTTGGAATTCGTGCATTCATCAATGCTTGCCTTTTGAGTCTGTTTTATGTTCTTAGTTTGGGCGCCCATCTTTTAGTAGTGTTTTGCAATTGATTTCGAGCAATTTGAATGAGAAACAAGAAAGTTCCGAGTATTTCGAGGATTACTGTGTTGCTGGTTATTCTGTTGAAAGCGCAGGTCTGTCACAGCAGATTGGATAATTCTACAACTTCGTTATTAATTGACGGCGATAACTCTTTAAAAGCAAAGTGGAGACTTCAGTGAAGATTGCACAAGTCTGGAGAATAAGGTTGGATCTATTCATTTGCCATTCCCGTTGATCTTTACTTCTCAGCAATTAAATTCACGATTATTGTACCTCTCTATTATATGCTGGTTTATACTGTAGCAAGATTTCATTTCTCAAATTGTAAGCTGGCAGTAGTACTGACAGCCATTAGATTCTTGCTTTATCAGATTGTAATCGTCTTCTTACTTTCAGCATTTGACATTGTATTTAATTCATCTCCGCCCTATGGTAGCTACTCTCCCATTCTGGGTTAGCAAGCACATTCTGGGTGTCGAGTGTTTCCAGCTTTCAGCATTTCTCTTTCAAGCATTGTTAGTGTAATCACTCCGTCATATGGTCGCCCCTCACTCCGCATTGGATTGGGTAGCACATACTTGACGTCGAGTTCCCTTTCCAGCTGTTAGAGTAGAAGACCCTCTGACCAATGCTCGCCATCATCGGCGCCATACTGGTTAGAGTTGTTTCAGTACGTTTGGGTTTATCTTCTAACCTTAACGGGTACTTAATTGTAATGTTGTAATCTGATAATTGAAAAATCAAAAAAAATTTGGCTCGGAATATTTCAGCCAACATCCCTATATGTATTTTATTTATTTATGTATTTTATTTATTTATTTATTTATTTATTTATTTATTTATTTATTTATTTGTTTCTTGATACATTATAGCCTAGTGTCATAATTTCGGGGACATGACAGTGTCTCAAGTACCTATGCTCACCCAATGCTTTCCATGCTAGAACCATAGCTATCTGAAGCAGTGTTGAAAGTGACTATTCTACATGACTTAAATTTCTTCCAGCCTACTCAAAATACACAATGTATCAAATATGGATTGTGATGATTTGTTAAGTTTTTTACCCTACTTATATAACATTCTGGCTAACCATTTTCCATCACCTGATTCCATTATTTCGCCACTGGTTGAACTCATTTTGAAACTTGACTGAAAAAACAATGTAGCTTAAAATGTGAATGATTGTTGGTCACTCAAATATCAACTGTGTAAGCTCAATGATTTTTAAAATAAACCCAATTCAGAAGACCATGTTGTTTGAGTTGAGTTTTTAGAATGTAAACAGAAATGCAAACACAGCAAATTACTAGAACTTTCTGTGATTAACCCCAATGTTGATATGAGCAGAAAAATTACTCAAAAATTACTGGAAGGATTACAACAATTCACTGGGCTTGGTTCAGTGCTAAAGAGCAGATTTAACATCAGAAATATATATCAGACTTGTAGATATGCACTTATCTACTTGGTGTGAGTTACAGGCAAGGACATTCACCACAACACAAGTTTCAGAACTCATAACGGATTAAACACTCCCAAAAAACATCCCCAAACGAATACTGAATTATTCTGGGTTAGAATAGAGTGAAGATATAATTTCTTTTCTGAAAAGCTAATTTTTTGTTTTATATGATTTTGTCCATATCTGACTGCTCCGTCCTATTTGAAGTTTGCAAAATTAATTGGACTCTACAATTACTAGCCTTTATCTATTCAAACATTATTTATCTTTAGCTTCGATTCCTCTTCTCACATAAAGACAAAGCGGCGGATGAAGCAGGCACCCAGGCATGTCCCAATAGCTTAACTCCAATCATTTTTTTTGCTTTTTTTGTTTCCTTGTCTCTTATGAGAGTTTGATCCCGTCCTACGCTGATGTGGCGGCCCAATTTTATTTAACTTAACCCCCGATTCTTGTCATTGCTTGAATTTCGTCTTTTACTGCCCTCAAACTCTAGCGATGGGTGTTTTGGAAAAGCGACTACCTTAAAATTATCCGGCTCTTTCAAAAATTTGTTTTGTCTCTATCCATGATTTCCAAATATTAATGGCTTTTTCGAAAATCTATTCATCCCTTCTATTTAAGCGCTAGACTATAAGTCTTTAATCTTTACTTCCAGTAAACTCCAAATATGACTTTCTAGCTAGGCGTCTTATTTTGCAGAGGTATTTGTCGCTATTCGCACTTCCAACTCTATTGCATACTCACGATTTTATACAAGAGGCTGCGAATTGAGTATTTTTATTTTTATTTTATTTTTTTTTATTTTTTTTCTTGATTTAAGACGTCTCTCCTTAAGGCCCGATATTTCTTTCTTTGACTTGTATTGGTCTTTTCCGAATTTGTCTTATCTAAAAACCCCCTTTAGCCTTTTGCATTATTCTTGTCTTAATCGGCAGGTTCTTAGTTTGTCTCTAGCAGCATCTTTTCCTGAAGAAGCTCCCACGTCAAATTGTATGGGGTGGTCACGAGTTACAGTTGTGATTTGTGCCAGATTACTGAAATTTAATATTTATTTGCAAAATCTTTCAAATTCTCAGCTTACCCAATGTCTTGATAATATTTATTCCAACAAATGATCCAGAAGTAAACCCTAATTACCAGAAATTTTCTCTCTAACCCCGTCAATAAATATATTTTGAAGATTTTCTTTCTGCTCATGAAATTTTAATTTCCCACACAGGAAGGCAGGAAGCCTCTCTGATACCACTGTATGACACTTGTTGTCTCTAACCTCTGATAACTGATGTTGAATGATGAGGGTTTGTATTTTGTGTCTTTTTTATTTAATAATACATAGATGACAAATGCATAAAATGTTGGAAATAAAGACTAATCTAGAAAAAGTAAAACAATTACAAATGCAGCAAGCATATATCTTTATTCATTTATCCTTCAAATATTTTTACAGCCAAATGCATACACGGAAACAATCTCCTAATCTTGAAAAGATGATGTAACCCTTATTCTGAATATCTCCTATAAATTCGGTGAAGCACGATGTTGACTCCTGAATGAAGCCAATCTGAACGGAAATCTTCAGATTGTCTTTCACAACCTCAAAATGCACCAACTTCGAAGCAGCTACGCTCTCCAAAGCCAAAATATGCAAAAACCCTAGGTTTCCAACCTCAAGAGCCAAGCTCTCCAAAAGCACAAATCCAATATGTAAAATGATCCAATGATGCCTTCATTTACTTTTCGATGGCATATATATACTTCTCCAATTAGGTCGATCCCTTCTAGAAGTCTCCTTTAAATCATTTAAAATGATATTTAATATTTTCCTTTCACTTTAATAAATGCTTCAATAAATGGGCGCTCATTAAATAATATTATTTAATGTACTTTAAGTGACCTTTTGAGGGTCATGGCCCCATCAGACATAAAGCGAATTTAAAACCTTATAATTGCACTTTATAATTAATTATTAATAAAGTAATCACTTTATTAATAATTAAATAACATAACTCCACAAATAATCATTATTTCTCAATTCCGTCTGAACCTGGGAGTTAACCATTGTATCCACTGTGCATCCAACTGCCTTACTAAAAATAGTAAGGGTCCCTCTCTAACATCCACTGACTTACTATAAATAGTAAGTTCCTCAAAACTAAACCAGAGACCTCTGAATATCAATGCCTCAGAACATAAGAAGGATCTGGAGAAATAGACAATGACAACTGCCACCTGAAGAGCTCCATAACTCCCAAACCGAACCCTCTAATCCACCACACTAGCCTACAAGGGTCAACTAATAGGCTAATTCCTCGAACTCTGATGCTCTTGAAAAATGGGGACATTACAAAGAAGGGTTCAGGTAAATATAAAGGTAAGTTGCCTTTCAAGTGCTTCAACTGTGGTAAGATAGGACACTTTGCATCCAAATGTCTATATGAGAAGAATGAGGACAGCGATTGTGAGAAGAAATCAAAACATTCCAAGGAGTATCAAGGTAAGAATAATAAGTATAAGAAATCTGCTAAAAGTTTTTATTCGAATGATCACAATAGTTCATCAAAAGTTAGTGATATGTTTTCAATAGAAGAAATTTTGTTTATGGCTGAAGAAGTAAACTTACCTGAGAATGAAGATGAAGATATTGATGATGAGCAATATGATGAAGAAGCAGAAGTTGATCTTGAAGCAAAACTAATAAGTGGTCTTAGTGAAATTAAGAGACTTTGAAAGAAAAATCAGAATTTGAACTTGCTGCTACAAGAAGAGGACGATGCAAAAACGAAGACAACTCAAGCCCTTGAACAAGCAGAAAAGTTGATAGTTGATTTGAAAGTTCAGGTTGAAGAGGCACAAAGAATAGAAGAAGAAATCAGAAATCAGCTTAAGGTAAAAGAGGAGAATGTTGATAGACTTGAATCTAAAGTTGTTTTACTTAATCTTCAAAACAGCTGAGTGAAGAGAAGATAAATCAGAAATGCTCTGTCATTGGACAAGATCATTAGTGCACAGAGATTTCCTGGTGACAAAGGTGGAGTTGGTTGTGAAAAAGGTCAATGTTCCATGTCTACAAATGAAGAACAGCAGGTAGGTAACGCTCATTGCTCAAAAGATTTGCATTCAAAGATCAGAAATAACACTTTTAGAAGACCTATTCCAAGACAAGATCAAATGACTAGGTTTAATGATTATTTCTTTTATGGATATTGCTTTTCATGCAATCGTTTTGGTCACAAGGCTGCAAATTGTAGAAGAAATGATTTCAAATATGTGAATAGGAATTATTTTGCTCATTTGATGAATTATAATGTTATATGTTACAAATACAATAACTTTGGTCATACTGCAAAACTCTGTAGAAGTGGTTTAGCAGATTTTTCTAATCAAAACAGGAAGGTTGACAAAGCAAATGAGATTGATAAGAAGGTTTGGAGGAAGAAGAAAGAGGTAGAAAAAGAGAAGTCAAAAGTGACTTCACTCCTTCCTTGAGAAGGTGTTTGGACTCAGGGGGAGCATTCATTGATATATTTTATCAGCCCCGTTTCAGTTATGTAGGTTGGTTCAGATATGTAGGTTTTTCTTCTTATGTTTTTGAAATTCTAGAAAAGAGTTTTGGAGTGACTTATTTGAGTACCTCTTAGCTTGTAAAGTTGTTGATTATTCATCAGATCTTAACTATCTTTTAAGATGTTTATCAGATTTTATGTCATGAAGTCAACAAACTCGTTCTTTATGTTGTAATGTCCCCACTTTTAGCACTACACTTTCCAGTGATTGTTAGCCTATTCCCAAATGCCTATAGGCTAGTCAAAAGCCGAAATAGGGTTTCCACTTCTGAGGAGGTTTTGAGGTCTTGCATGCGAGAGTTTCTAACGCATGTCTGGTGGTGTTTTCCGGGTTTTTGGAGAGCTTCCCGATGGGGTAACATGCATGACAAGATATTGACTTGCATTCTCGGCTGCTTTTGGAGGCTTGCATGTTGGAGTTTTTCAGTTTGGATTCTGGATTCCTTCTGGGTTTTAAGAGTGCTTCGCAGTGGTGTGAAATGCAATGGAATCAGAGAACTTTTTTAGACTTACTATTTTTAGTAAGTTGCGACGGCTACTCAAAATGTGGAGAAAATGAGTTTGGAACAACTTACTATTTTTAGCAGTATGCTATTTTTAGTAAGTTCTACTTTTGGAAGTGCTATTTTTAGCAGTAGTTCAGCAGTTCAGTGCAGCAGCTATTTCTAGCAGGTCGACTTAAGCAGTGCTCTCCAGCATTTGAGGTGATTATTTTGGCAAGTTTGATATTTGATGAAAATAATGTTTTAAGTGAAAAAATATTTGGCTAAGGCATGGAGGACGATTTTGGAGAGAAGTGATTTTTATAATGTTTATTAATTAAAATTTTGAAGGCTTTATTTGGAAAATTATAATGTTTTAAGTGAAATATTAACTTAGGAAAAATGTGTAATTGTAATCAAATCTTATCAGATTGTATCCTAAAAGAACCTATGGAAATTCTAAGTTTAAAATTATGTTCTAGAATTCTAAGTCAGATTATTTTGTTTGTTTGAAATGTGCTGATTGCAGAACATTTATCGATTTCAATGTCTTGCAAATAAGGGAATGACATCCCTTTTATATGAGGAAGACACGCCTCAAGGAGAGACGCGTCTCATGAGAGAACGTGTCTCCACAAAATGGAGACACGTTTGCTCATGGGACGTGTCCTTTGAGCGCGCAGGCTTCCTTAACAACCGAAGCCATTCGGTGTTAACAAAGACTAAGATGCGTGGTTTAACAAACATCTGATATGAAATCCAATTTATCCATTTGAGAATTTTGATCATCATTTGAAATTCGAATAACTTATTTGATGGTTTTATATTTTAAGAACAGTTTGGTTAAATATAAATGATGATGATGCATGAATGCAATCATCATTTATATCTGACCAAAGCTATCTTAAATCAACACTCCCTCTTAGCTAGGGAAGATATCCAAATCAAATAAGTGGAGATATCACCTTCACACGTGATATCAAAGATATGATATGTTTTCATAAGATTGTCAAGTCACATGACATTCTTCATAATCACATCTTCATTATGGTATGTGCACTGACATCAAGTCACATGATGTCTACCATAATAATTCATGGCATATCCACAGATGTATATAGATATCCACCATGATTATCTCTTAAGCATCACAATGATCTTCAAAAGACATCAAGTCTCATGATATCCATCAAAGTGTCCAAGAGATACTATCATGACATGTCCACAGATATCAAGTCACATGATATCTATCATGATAGTTCAACTCAACATTGTAGAGTCGTCACTTTACAATGTCACATACAAGTGTTCATTATTAGAAAGATCGTCACCTTTCAATAATGTACACAGGGGGAGCGGGCCCATAAGGTCATGGAGTCACACACATGACAAAAGAGTTTAAACATTAAACATCTTTAAATATATTAGTACAACTTCTAAACAATTTTTAAATTTCAAACATAATATCAAATTATATTTCAATCATACCAAGCTTCTTCCTAAAGTGTTCAACCTTGATTCGGGAGAGAGGTTTGGTGAGAATGTTTGATGTTTGATCATTTGTACTAATATACTCCAACTGGATCACATTCTTTTCTACCATGTCTCTGACATAATGGTAGGGGATCTCAATGTGCTTAGATCTATCATGGAATACTGAATTTACAGAGAGTTTGATGCAACTCTGATTATCACAATGAATGATAGTAGTATTCAAGGGCTCACCAAAGAGTCCCACAAGCAATTTCCGGAGCCATACTGCTTCTCTTGCCCCCATAGAGGCTGCAATGTATTCAGCTTTTGTCGAGCTTTGAGCTACCGAAGACTGTTTTCTGCAGATCCAAGAGATCATAGCCGATCCCAAACTGAAGCAACATCCTGATGTACCTTTCCGATCGGTTACACTTCCAGCCCAATCTGAATCAGAGTATCCATGTAGATCTAGTTGATTATTTTTGTAAAGAAGACCATATCCAATAGTGCCTTGAAGATATCTCAATATATGTTTCACAGCCATAAGGTGAATTTCCTTTG
Organism: Sequoia sempervirens; assembly: GCA_007258455.2. Taxonomy (NCBI): domain Eukaryota; kingdom Viridiplantae; phylum Streptophyta; class Pinopsida; order Cupressales; family Cupressaceae; genus Sequoia; species Sequoia sempervirens. The sequence continues at coordinate 43,289 of VDFB02015151.1, forward strand.
GCTCACACATGAACTGGCTTAGAGCATTCACTGCATAGCAAATATCAGGTTTGGTGTTAACCAGGTACATCAACGATGCAATCATTTGTCTATATAGAGTGGTATCTACATACTTAGATTCTGCTGCTGCTTCTTTTAGTTTGTGAAGGTTGGTTTCCATAGGTGTAGACATGGGTCTACAATCCAACATTCCAAACCTCTTCAGAATATCAATAGTATACTTCACTTGGTTTAGTATGATGCCATCTGATTTCTGCCATACTTCTAAACCTAGGAAGTAGTGTAAGATGCCCAAGTCTTTCATGTCAAACTCTGAAGTTAGATCCTTCTTTCCTTGAGCAATGAGGTGATCTTCTCCTGTTATCAGCAGGTCATCAACATATAAAATAATTATTAACATATCACCTTTGATTACCTTAAAGTAAAGATTTGGGTCTGCATCATTCTTGGAGAATCCTAGTCCCAAGAGGTAGCTGTCAATTCTTTCATACCAGGCCCTGGGTGCCTGTTTAAGTCCATAGAGTGCTTTCTTTAGTCTGCATACATGTGAGTCAGGTTTATGTATCACAAAACCTTCAGGCTGTTCTAGGTAGACTTCCTCTTCAATGGCTCCATTTAGAAAGGCAGTTTTCACATCCATTTGATGGATCTTCCAGCCTTTAGCTGCTGCAATGGCTATCACTGCTCTCACAGATGTGTAACGGGCAACAGGTGCAAATGTTTCTTCATAATCAATGCCTTCCTTCTGTGAAAAACCTCTTGCCACAAAACGTGCCTTATGTTTTTCTATACTGCCATCAGCAGCATGTTTGATTTTGAAGAGCCATTTAGAAGAGACAACAAATTTCTCTTTTGGTCTAGGCACAATATCCCATACATCATTCTTTAGAATGGACTGATACTCTTCCGTCATAGCGTCCTTCCATACTTGATGTCTGAAGGCTTCTGAAACACTGTTGGGTTCTGAATTTATGATGTCATTCATTAGAGCAACATAGCTTGAGAACCGTTTGGGTCTTTTACTCTCCCTAAATGTTCTTTTGGGTGCTGCATGATTCTCAACTTCTTTGATCATCTTTCTAGCCCAAAGTGGCCTCTTCTTGCTGTTGTCATTTGCATTCTCATCTAAAGAAGATTGAAGTTCAATTGTCATTTCCTCAAGATACTCCCTCTGAATCTCAGGAGTAGGTTCCACTTCTAATACCCTAGGGGAATAATTTTCTATCTCACTAGAACTTCTTGCCCTTTTGAATGCAATGTCTTCTTCAAAGATGACATCTCTGCTCAATTCAATTTGATTCTGCCCGGGTATGAATATCCTATAGGCCTTGGAGGTTTCACTATATCCCATAAATATCCCTTTCTTTCTGGAAGGTTCTAGTTTGAATCTCTTCTCCTTGGGCACATGAATATAGACGGGGCAACCAAAAATCCTAAAGTGACTAATATCAGGTTTTAGACCAGTAAATGCTTCTTCAGGAGTTTTGTTATCTAGGTGAGAATGAGGACATCTATTTTGGATGAAGACAGCAGTTCTAGAGGCTTCTACCCAGAATGAGGTTTCAATGTTCTGGTCAAGCAACATTGTTTTTGCAGCTTCTACAATGGTTCTATTTTTCCTTTCAGCAACCCCATTTTGTTGAGGGTTGTAGGCTACTGTAAACTCCCTCTTAATCCCAGCATTCATGCAAAATTCCTTAAAGATTTCAGAGGTGTATTCTTTCCCATTGTCTGTCCTTAAGATTTTTAGTTTCTTCCCAGAGAAGTTTTCAGTAAGAGCTTTGAACTCCTTGAACCTTTTAAGGATTTCTATTGACTCTTTACACTTAAGAAAGTAAATCCAGGTCTTCCTAGAGAAGTCAACTATAAATATGACATAGTATAGGAAGCCTGCCTTGGAGGGAACAAACATGGGTCCACATAAATCAGAGTGAACCAATTCTAATCCATTTTGGGTTTTGCTCAAGCTATTGTGAAAGGATCCCTTTGTATTCTTTCCTAGGGCACAACCCTTACAAGTTCCTTCATGAGTAGGGTTTAACTTAGGTAATCCTGTTCCAAGTTTTTCCATGGAAGGTAGGGCACAAAAATGAAGGTGTCCCAATCTTCTATGCCAAATTTCATTTGAATCAAAAGTATCAAAGGTAAGGGCTTGCTTGACTTCAGTGCATAGTTAATAAAGATAACCTTGTCTTACACCTATGTTTAGAGCTTTTTTTATAGTTGAGTTCTTAGGCCATGCCAGAAATTTCCCATCCATAAAGGTAACCCTATATCCATTGTCTTCAAGAGCAGAGATGGATATTAGATTCCTCTTTGTTCCAAGTACGAATAAAACTCCAGTGAGTTGAAGGGAGAGACCAGATTTCAATGTGATGGAACAAGTTCCAACCCCTTTTACTTGATGTGTAGAATCATCCCCAATTGTTACTTCTTCATCAGACTCTTCAGTCATAGTGTCTAGGTGTTCTCTAAACCCTGTGATGTGCTTCGAAGAACCACTATCAATCACCCAGTTGTTGATATTGTTAGATACTTGACTTGATAAGGCTGAATAAAATACAAATTTCTCAGAATCATGGTCTGAATTTTGGTTTCCTACTTTAGCAAATGATGCTTGTTGTTTTGATCTGTCAGGGCACTTCATTGCATAGTGCCCATATTGATCACATCTAAAACATTGTACTTGAGAGATGTTTTTCTTCCTTTTGAATGATCCTTTTCCATGGGAATTTCTCTTTCTCTTAGATGAGCCTTTCCCATAAGAGTTTTTCTTACCCTTTTTATTAGATGATGTGTTGAGCACTTGAATGTCCTCATCTATAGATTTTTGTTTGTTTTCTTTTGTTGAGAGTCTTGTTTCCTCTTGAAGGCAGTCTGTTCTTAGCCTATCAAAGTTGGGGAGTTCAGATCTTGCACTTATTCCTTGAACAAATGGCTACCATGAGTTTGGTAGGCCTCCTAGTGCAATTAGTGTTAACTCTTTGCTATCAATTTGATATCCAATTCTAGATAATTGATCCCTTAGTTCAATAATCCTCATGAAGTATGCATTAATAGTTTCTCATTTGTTTATTTAGACATTGTTGATTTGTCTCTTTAATGCAAGAGTCCTACTGGTGTTGATTATCTCATAGGTGCTCTCAAGGGATTTGAACATTAGATATGCAGTTTCATGTTTTGCTAGAATAGGTACTATGTGGTCCCTAACTGCATCTACTAAGATTTTCATGGCCTTTTCATTATTCTCAATTCATTGAGTTTTCTCAGGATCATTCTCTGGTTACCTCTTGTTTTCTCTCACAAATGAGTCTAACTTATTTTCTTTGAGAATCATCATGATTCTGAATTTCCATGAGGTGAAGTTGTTTGCTCCCTCAAGAGGATCTCCAAATCTGATCACACTTGACATTATGAAGAATGAGATGTGAATTCAATTTTTCAAAAATACGAATTTTTTCTAAGAAATCTGATATCTAGATCTTATTTGGATTCGCTCAACTTGGCTCTGATACCATGTAATTGTAATCAAATCTTATCAGATTGTATCCTAAAAGAACCTATGGAAATTCTAAGTTTGAAATTTTGTCCTAGAATTCCAAGTCAGATTTATTTTGTTTATTTCAAATGTGTTGATTGCAGAACATTTATCGATTTCAATGTCTTGCAAATAAGGGAATGATGTCCCTTTTATATGAGGAAGACACGCCTCAAGGAGAGACGCGTCTCATGAGAGGACGTGTCTCCACTTTGTGGAGACACGTCTGCTCATGGGACGTGTCCCTTGAGCGCTTCCTTAACAACCGAAGCCATTCGGTGTTAACAAAGACTAAGGTGCGTGGTTTAACAAACATCTGATATGAAATTCGATTTATCCATTTGCGAATTTTGATCATCATCTGAAATTCAAATAACTTATTTGATGGATTTATATTTTAAGAACAGTTTGGTTAAATATAAATGATGATGATGCATGAATGCAATCATCATTTATATCTGACCGAAGTTATCTTAAATCAACAAAATGGAAGCCTAGTTTGGAGGAATATTTGCAAATTATAAAGTATTTCACTTAACTTAAATATACTTCGACGCCTATGTTATGAAATATTTACATTTTGATAAAGTATAATTCCTCATGTGTTTTGGACGCCTAAAGTCAAGGAGGAAAGGGTTGGAATTTAAATGAAATGCAAATACAAATTGGGCACCCAAATGAGAGGGAAATGAAATTGAATTTGGAGATAGAAGGCTATAAATAAGAGTGTTGGGCTCTTTGTTTATCATCTATTGCTTATCATAACAAAATGCTGCTGAAATTATTTCAGAACCATTGCTTTGAGGAATGCATACATCCTAGCCTATATCAGTTTCGTACTTGAAAGATAGTACCTAGCTAGTTTGAGACTGCTTCTTCATTCAGAGGTTGCAGATAGAGCTTCACAAAGATGGCTTCATTTGATATTTGCTTATTTTGGAGAGTTTTTATCAGTTTTGGTGATGTTGGTGTGGTGCTTGGCTGAAGCACATTTTCGATCATAGCTCCTTGCTCGAATTCTTATTGGTTCTGGGTATTGGCCCATTGTTCAAGTCTACCTTGGGCGCCCCTTTTAGCTAAGTTTCAGAATTTAATAAGCAGATTTGGATTTTATATTGCATAAGTCGCCCTTCTTGAGGCCGTACCACTTCATCTTGCCTGGCAAGTGTTTAGATAATTCATAGAGTTGTTGTTGCAGCTATTTCTTGGTTTGTACTTGGTCGCCCTTCTCATATGCTTCATTTGCACTTGGTTTGACATCATTCAGAGAACTATTGGCGAAGTTACGAGCATAAAGGTGAAATTTGTACTTGCTGGTTTGAGTTTCCAGTTTGCTGCAAATTCATATCAGACCTGTTATTTCAGTCATTTTGGCCATATTTCATATGCTAGATGTCAAGTACTTGTTAGGAGATTGTGCTCTAACCATTTGGTGATCATAGAACATCTATATCTCATTGCTTTTGCAGATTATACCTCATATTGTAACACCGAATCAGTAGTACTGATCAGCTCTCTATATTTCTGCAACTTACATTTCGTATTCCCACGGCTGTGGAAGAGACTGGCCATTGCTCAGTCTTCATTGTATTGCATTTAGATCCTCTTCACCTTATGTTAGCACCTCACCCATCTTGGGTCTTGAGTGCACATCCTTGGTGTTGAGTTACTTTCTTGCATTGCATCTTAATCAATAGATTCTCGGCCATATGATAGCGCCTTACCCACCTTGGGTTTGGAGTGCACATGCTTGGTGTCGAGTTTACTTTCCAGCATTGCATTTCTTTCATAGTACCTCTGCCATATGGTAGCACCATTCCCACTTTCGGTTGGAGAGAACATTCTTGGCGTTGAGCTTCTTTTAGCAACGACCCTCTTGCCATATGACAGCATCATTCTCATCTCGAGATTGAGTGTGCATTCCTGGCGAAGAGTTACTTTCCGATTGCTGGTTTTGGTTTAAACTAACCTTAATGAGTGCTTATTGTGCTAGTGTGCTCATTCAAAAATTGAAAAAAATTGGCCAGTACATTACAGTGGTATCAGAGCTATGATCCTGCCATCCTGTGCCCAAAAGTGTTCAGTTAACAGATGAATGACAGAGAAATCAGATTCTATATTAGAGGTCAGAACTGAGTTCAGTATCAGCTATCAGAAGTTTCAAAGTTGTTGCATTTTTTGTTCAGAAATTGGGAGAAGTCAGATTCGACTATGGCATCTAAGGAAGGAAAAGTTAGTGTTGCCGCAAGGGATTTCATTGGGTATGCTGAACAGTACAAGAGACAATGTGAACATGAAGCTGCCATACTCCGTGAAGAATATCAGAACATGCTAGATGAGTTTAGGAACAATGTTTCATTTGATTCCTATTTGAATTGTGTGGCGATACTGAAGCCTGAAAAGTTGGATATGGTCAACTACATCAAGAAAATGATTAAAAGAGAAGCAAAACAAGCCTTGGTTGAAAAATCAAGGAAGGAAGAAGCAGAAGTGCCTATTCGTGGTTTGCAACCCACAAATAAGCAAGTTGGAAAAAGAAATCAGTCTTCTAGTATTGAATATGGTACAAGCAAGGTGCACATGTCACTTCAAATGGATCGTGAGTTTGATGAAGAAACTTTGACAGTTGAAGAGTGTGTGGAAGAGCCCCACAATACTCCCCTAGACTTGCATGTGATAGCAAGTGATGAAGATCAGAACATAGCAGCAGTCTTGAATCCTAATTTGGATTCAGCCCATGAAGATCTTGAAGTTAAGGGCTTCACAGAAGATGTTGGTAGAATTGTTGTTTAGGATGAATTCGTTGAAGAAGAGGAAGATGAACGACATATTAGTGATATTGGAGACGTATCCAATGAGTTCATGCATGATCATGTTGGAGATTTGATGATGAAGGATTTTCTTCTTGTTGCTGTCCCAACTTCCCAAGAAGTTCCACATGAAGAAATCAGCGACATACTTTCTCATGATAGTTCCATAGAAGATAATGATGGTGAAGTTTTCAAAACAGCAAGCATCGAAGATTCTTCACTTCATTTCGGTGGCGACATTGTTGATCTTGGGTTTGATCAGCAAACCAAACCATTTGAAAGAAATCTTTTTGAACTTATCAACTTAAGACATTCAGGAGCTGACTTATTCACTGAGTCAATACTTCAAGGGAAGCATGAAAAACATTTTCCTACTGACCATCTGAGTCAACCCCTTAGCATTTGGGATCCGGGTGTGTTGGCATCAAGTTATGACAATGAACTTATGTGGGATAAGTTTCCCTTTGATCCTGATGAAGAACAAAAATCAGATTGCATTGCAAACTATGAGGTGGCCATTGGAGGGAAAGATGTCCTTGAAGAAGAAGATTGTTCAATAAAGCTCCGTAATGATCTCTTTGAAGTGGTTGCAGCCACTAAAAAAGAGTGTGTTGCTATAGAAACTTTCCGAACAACGGACAATTGTGATTCATTGATCAAGTTGGAGGCTGCCATAATGTTTGATCAAGGAGACAGTGATAAGGTAGAAGAGATTGATGACCAAAGATGGAAAGTTTAAGGAGGTTCTTAAGTACAAACCAGATTTACCTATTCAAGAAGTTGATTGCAAGCAAAGGATTGAAGAAGTTGAAGAGTACGATCCTCTTCATAGTATTGAGCACTCTCAACAAGTTGGTGGTGAAAGACAAGAATGTTAGAGCAGCTATGAGGGCAGCAAAGACAAGAAACTAAGTTCTGATTTTCAGTTGCAGCCTATTAGTAATTCACCATCTTCACATTCTCATGAATGGGAAGATCAATTCAATGTGTCCTTTGAAGATGAAGTGCGAGCTCTATCTAGATTTGATCGCACATATAGTTTGATTGAAGAACTTATTTGGGAGCCTCGGTTGGAAGAGAGACAAAGAGGAGTGAAGGATGAAGTTGCTCTTCCTAATTTGCAACTAATCAAGGACTCTTTGGAGACATTGAAATCAGATTACCTACACTTGATTGAAGATCAGGCTCATGCCATTGAATTTGCAAAGAAAACCTTCAGTGCTTTCCAAGGAAAAGAGAGAAAGGTTCATGAGCTTACTCATGAGCTTGAATCAACAAAGGCCATGCTAGAAGAAACTCAAATGGCACTAATGGAGGTAGAAGACCAGTTTACTCACTTCAAACTTTTCAAGGAACAAGAGGGTGCACAAAGAGCTGAAGAAATCAAGCAAGTGATTGGAGAGCTTGATAGTCTTCGAGAGGAGTTTGATCTTGAAATTGTCTCAAGAAAATCAAAAGTTGCATGTGCTGATTTGGAGCAAGAAGATGGAAAGAATGACTTTCAAGTTTTTAACAACCCTCTCTTTGAAGTGGGTGTTGTGGAAACTTATGATAATCCTCTTTTCGTGATGGAAGATGAACCAGAACATGGTGTTTGCACTCTTGTCAATCCATTCTTTGGGTTGAGTGATGCTAGTCTATTTTGGGAATTGGATTTGAAGTCATCTTATGTTTCTTGCTCCAATGTTGTTGAAGCTTCCATAGATTGGTTCCAAAGCTTCATCAGAGGGAACGCCAATTTCACAAGTATGCACTTGATTTTGACCAACACTCAGAGGGGTGTTATGTTTTCTTTCCGTAGTGTTGGAGTTTATTTTCAGTTGGGTATCCGTGCTTGGGATCCTGAACTTGGCTTGATAGAGTTTTTTACATATGGAAAGGGCTTTTGGAGGGATAAGGATCAAATTTCCAGATTTGTTGGTGTTGTTCCCTTCTTTTCCAGCCATTTGATGGTTCCATGTGTTCGTCAACAAATGGATTGGAGAGAAATTTTGAGTATGGGTTGGAGAGATGAACGATCGGTTGCTCTTGGGAGTCACTCTCGGCTAAGACAAGGGCAGATTTTGAGACACGAACTTGCTGGTTGGAGGCAGACTAGCCACCTTACATGTGGAGTTACTTTTATTCAAGAGAGTGGGTTCATCACTTCTTGTCAAAGAGATGGTAGTTTTCAGTTGGAGGTTGCTCTAGTGTATTTTCCAGCCACTTTGGAGGTGTTATCTTGCAACTCAATGCCCATCTCACACGCTCACACTTGGGAATCTCATTGGTGCTGTTGTTTTTCCTTGTGTAGAGCTCAAGAATCAGATTGTACTACGCTGATTCCAGCCTTGAACAACAGCGATTATTTGTTTCTTCACACCTTTCCTACTCTCCAAGTTCATCTTATGGAGGTTTGTGATGTTAACTTTGATAGTTTACTCTCATTGTGTTGTACCCAAAACCAAAATTTTTGCTTCATCAAGGCATTTTGTTTAAAAGAGTCTAAATCTTGCTAAAATGATGTCAAGTACAGTTTTTGGGCAATATCAAGCATGGAGTTTTATCAGTATTTTGTCATTCAAAGGCAGTTCTATTGATCAGAACCTACATCGGAGGCTCAGAATGGAACATTTCACGATGAAGAAGCATTTCACCACAACAACTATGCTTTCGCATGATCATTTCAGTGGTCAAGACGGAGTTTTTAGTGATTAAATTATGAAGATTTCTCAGAGAAAAGCAAGAAAGCGCAACTGTAGCCCAAGGGCGCCCTTCTTTTTGAAGGTCAAGATCTTGTTGAAAATACTCATAAATACAATCAAACTCTTCAGAATTGGTCTGGCTATCCGATGAGCTATCCAGCGAAGCTTTCCGAGACCCGCAGTTCTGGCAACTGGCGACAGAAGTTGAAATTCCCAAAGTTTCACATATGAGGAATTTGTCCTTTTTCAGCAAAAAGCGCACCTATAGCTTGAGGGCGCCCTTCTTAAAGGGGGGGTAGATCTTGGTATTTCTGGTGGCTAATACAGTCAATCTCTTCATGACTAGTCTGCTTATCCGACGAGCTATCAAACGTAGTCATCCGAATCTCAGAGTTCCAGCAGTCGACGTCTAAAGATGAGCTTATAATGGAGATTTCACGTTCCAGAGCTTCTTCATTGCATTTCCAGCGCAACTATAGCTCAGGGGCACTGGTTAAAATAACCCTTAAGATGGCAAAATTTGCAAACGAAGTCTTCCTGACATCAATACTACTCTAGTCCAACTTCGCATTACATCATCCTGCTTGTCGATCCGACGTTCCAGGTGATCGTGGCAGAGGTTCTACCAAGCACGTAATTTCACGAGCGGACCAACATAAAATTTGCATTGTATTTCTACAGTCTAGAGGCGCCTAACCTTTAGGCCTGTCAGATGAAGTTGTTCGCATTCGAAGTCTTCACAAGACTTGAGCGTAATTACTTTATCTATTCAACGAGCCTAGCCGTCGGCCTTCGGGATTTGGAAAACGTTCGTACATGCGAGGTCTTTGGCGAAATGCTGAAAAGTGAAGACATCCGGAAAATGGCTAAGTATGGAGCGTATATTTTAAATAAAATACGCACTGGTATTTTTGAGGTCTTAGAAGCAGTTTTCTTGCTTCGTCACCTCTAGAGACTTCTCTCATGGCTCCTTCCGGCTGTCCGTTAAAACAGATAGTGCTCGAATCGGGTTATCCCAGCTCCAGATATCAAAGGTCAAAATAGGGCATCTGGTTGAGAGTTCAACTTTCGTCAAAATGGTGTCAGTGCAATTGTGGCTCAGGCGCGCTTTTACTTTTGAGGCCCTTAATGCATTTCTCAGATGCCTTGTGTATATTCGTTGGATGCAGAATGTCTCCAGTCATGCAGTGAGCTTGGTTGCCTGTCAGCAGGGTTCACCGTTCGCCGTCAGCAGCCGTTTGAAGTGTCAGATGGCAATTTAGGAAAATGGTTTTAAGTCTGGAACCCGTAAATGAATTTAATCAAGGGTGCCTAATTTTTCAAGGTGTTAAATGATGGATTTTGTAGGAGTGTCTCCCAGCAAACATTTCTTCCTTGTTCAGTAGGCTTTCCGATGAATTCTCCAACTCGGTCTCAGCATCTCTCGATCACCCGAAAATCAGTGGCAAAGATGGCCAGTCATAACTTTGTCGTCAGCTATAAAATAGGAAGTTAATAAAAAGTGCAATATCTTGAGCAAATGGACGCCTATGAGCTCAGATGATGACTTTTTGGAATCGGTGAAGTCTAACAGTGAATCCTAAAGCTTCATTCGAATTGTCAACTGAAGTTAAATAATATTTAATATTTATTTTGCATATTTTGGCATTAAAATGGCGAATCTCTAAAATTGATGCCTTTGCAAATTGCATGATGAATATTAATTAATTATTATTTATTTCCGGACTCAGTGTCAGTATCAGTGTAACTGAAAGGAGTCCAATCAGAAGCCTTCTATTTTCAGCTGAGGTTTTAAATCTTGCAGTCAACAAGTTGGTGCGAATTTTCTCTTATTTAAACATGGCACCTTCATTTATTTTTCACCAAGCTTCAAGAGAAATTCGTATTTTTAAAGAGAAATCCATATTTTCAAAGAAAATTCGTTTTTCTTCAAGGCAAAGGCGTGTTTTTCAAGAAAAATTCATATTTCTTCAAAGCAAAGACATATCTTCAAGGCAAATTCATAATTCTCAAGTAAAGGCGAATTTTAGCAATCAAAGGCGAATTCATCATCAATTCACAAAGGCGATTTCATCAAACACTTCTTTTTGCAGGTTAAAGTTCACATTCATCAGCAAATTTGAAGAATAGGGGCGATTTTCACAGAAGAAAGAGCTTATTAAAAACGTCTTTTTCCTCCTTGTTTCTCAAATTTCTCTCAGTTTTCAATTCGCATGTTCCTGAAATTGGCAAAATTTGACAAGTCTCAGCATCTAGATCATTTCTATATAGCTTCCTCGAATTAAAATCGTGCGTTTGATTTTTCAGGGATTTTTAACTTCAGAACATTCGTTCTTGAGTTTCTAATTTTCTCAACTGAAAACTCTTTGCATGGTCGAGTAGAAGTCAGATTTTCGCATCTTTGACGTTCTGGGTTGTCTTAGAATCTTTTTCTGGACAAAACCCATATCTCAAATTTTTTGCTAAAATTGACCTTCGATAGGCTATTTTTAGCCTCAGCAGGGTATTTTTAGCTTTCCAGAAATCTTGTCGAACATAGTCAAGTTCACATCAACAGGTGAGTTTTTCAGAGTACATTACACACAAACTGAATTCAAGACCAAATCGGTCTTAATTCATGATTTCGTTAGAAAAGTTGAGACCGATTTGTATCAAGCTGCAGAGGAGATGTTGGCCATCACTTCAGTTACGGAGCCGCCAAAGTTACCAATCAGTGAAATGCTAGTTTGAGTGTGTAAAGATTGCCAAGATTGCTCAAGTTGCTGACATTCAGATGTTGATGCAGTTAACAATCTCGTTGAGGGATTGCTTGTTCAAGATCACAGCCAGTACACTTCAGTTCCCACCACTCATGATAGACATTACACACATGAGTTAAACTTGGCGTTACCTTTTCAAGTTAACTCGCTGTCTCATCTCATGCATATCTATTCTGGGATTAGCTTTATTCACTTGGAGTTGTATTTAGGTTTTACGTTAACTGATGGTAGCATTCCAGTTAACTTGCTTTCAATAAGGACGTGCATGCTTGCACAATTGTCCATTTTTAGGTTAGATGTACCGGTTAACTGATGGTAGTTTTCCAGTTAACTGTATAATTTGCTTTATTACGGTTTAGCAATAAATCTTGCATGCATTGCAAGACTGTAGTTGACTCAAGGTGATTTTAGGGTTCCCTACACCTTTGATGTATATAAATAAGAGCTTTTGCTCATTTGTAAATAACTTTTGCACGAGAGAGAAATATATGTTGTGCCTACCTTGCCCCTCACAATATTGCTCGTCTGTATGCTCATGGTATTTACTATTGTGATGAATTGTTATGCCACATAGGGTTTCATGCAATTATGATGGTGAATGCTTGCCTTAGTTAGATATAGTGGCTAGTTGATAGATTGTATGCGTGTCTCGCCAATGCAATTTATTATCCTAGTTGGCTATCCTTCATGTTATGTGTTCAATAAACTCATTCAGATTGAGCTGATAGATGTGCCACCTTGCCTTCAAGTTGAGAATCTCTTCTTGGTTATCGTATGATGTGTGAATAATAAACTTATTCAGATTGAGCCGATAGATGTGCCACCTTGCCTTCAAGCCGGAACTGCACTTAGTTTTATCGTATTGTTGTTTCCAATAAAACCTATTCGCAAGCAGATAGTTGTGCCACCTTGCCTTCACGCTGTGAGTCCGCAATTCGCTTATCGCCGATAATCATCCCGCCTCCATTTCATGCCTCGCTTTCTTGAGGAAACCGGATAGATTTTAAAGAAGTTAGCTTAGTTGTAGTTAATGATCCGCGAAACCGGAAAAATTTTTAGTCGCAACGTTTTGGTTTTCTTAACCTTGTGCCTCTTCCAACTGAGAACAAAAAGATAGGACTTAGATTACTTTTCTTTTCCACGCATTCCAGCACTACGAGGGAGCTTCCCCTCCTAATTTGAAGAGCACTCATTACGCAGTGTGCATAGCTGTCCGTACAAACCTGCACTCCAGAGGTGTTAGTTTTTACGCCAACACATTGTTGGTTCAGGACAACGAACTACCACTTGCTTTGATTCATCATTCTGAGACTCATGAGGTTGGAACTATGAGAGTTTTTTGTAGTCTTCATGGTGGTATCAGTATAATTCAAATGAGGCATAGTAGCTCCATGAGGAGTTATGAGTATGAGTTTGTGGAGCTCTTGCAAAGGATTGCTTTCCTCTTTGCAAGAAGATTTGGAGATATCACATTTGCAGTCGTGGCTCTGTTCCATACCTTATGGAGATATGCTGAGGGGTTTGATTTTGAGTTGAGTAGAATATCTTCCCTATTGCCTAGGATTGTGATAGACAGTGGTATACTTAGAGCATTTTGGACATCAGACGTTGCATGATATTGATCTCAGTCCTTCAAGATTTTTCAGTTTGAGTATCATGGATGGTAACATTTTGGAGTTACAAGGGAGCTTAGTGCAGCATTGGCATGATGTTTTCACTGATGTGATCAGAGTGGTGCAGCATCGGCATGGTGGGTCCTTCCCGAGATAGACATGGGACCCTGGGATCATACTTGTTTTGGTATGGATCAGGTTTAATTTTTTGGAGTTGTGGTGGTATTGCTTGAGGACAAGCAATTTTGGGAAGGGCGGATTGTAATGTCCCAATTTTTAGCACTACACTTTCTAGTGATTTTTAGCCTATTCCTGGATGCCTGTAGGCTAGTCAGAGGCCGAATTAGGGTTTCCACTTATGAGGAGGTTTTGAGGTCTTGCATGCGAGAGTTTCTAACGCATGTCTGGTGGTGTTTTCCGGGTTTTTGGAGAGCTTCACGATGGGGTAACATGCATGACAAGATATTGACTTGCAATCTCGGCTGCTTTTGGAGCCTTGCATGTTGCAGTTTTTCAATTTGGATTCTGGATTCCTTCTGGGTTTTCAGAGTGCTTCGTGGTGGTGTGAAATGCAATGGAATCAGAGAACTTTTCCGGACTTACTATTTTTAGTAAGTTGCGATGGCTGCTCAAAATGTGGAGAAAATGAGTTTGGAACAACTTACTATTTTTAGCAGTATGCTATTTTTAGTAAGTTCTATTTTTGGAAGTGCTATTTTTAGCAGTAGTTCAACAGTTCAGTGCAGCGGCTATTTCTGGCAGGTCAGCTTTAGCAGTGGTCTCCAGCATTTGAGGTGATTATTTTGGCAAGTTTGATATTTGATGAAAATAATGTTTTAAGTGAAAAAATATTAGGCTAAGGCATGGAGGACGATTTTGGAGAGATAAGTGATTTTTATAATGTTTATTAATTAAACATTTTGAAGGCTTTATTTGGGAAATTATAATGTTTTAAGTGAAATATTAACTTAGGCAAAATGGACGCCTAGTTTGGAGGAATATTTGCAAATTATAAAGTATTTCACTTAAATATACTTGGATGCCTATGTTATGAAATATTTGCATTTTGATAAAGTATTATTCCTCATGTGTTTTGGACGCCTAAAGTCAAGGAGTAAAGCTTTGGAATTTAAATGAAATACAAATACAAATTGGGCACCCAAATGAGAGGGAAATGAAATTGAATTTGGAGATAGAAGGCTATAAATAAGAGTGTTGGGCTCTTTGTTTATCATCCATTGCTTATCATAACAAAATGCTGCTGAAATTATTTCAGAACCATTGCTTCGAGGAATGCATACCTCCTAGCCTATATCAGTTTCGTACTTGAGAGATAGTACCTAGCTAGTTTGAGACTGCTTCTTCATTCAGAGGTTGCAGATAGAGCTTCACAAAGATGGCTTCATTTGATATTTGCTGATTTTGGAGAGTTTTTATCAGTTTTGGTGATGCTGGTGTGGTGCTTGGCTGAAGCACATTTTCGATCATAGCTCCTTGCTCAAATTTTTGTTGGTTTTGGGTATTGGCCCATTGTTCAAGTCTACCTTAGGCGCCCCTTCTAGCTAAGTCTTAGATTTTAATAAGCAGATTTGGATTTTATATTGCATAAGTCGCCCTTCTTGGGGCCGTACCACTTCATCTTGCCTGGAAAGTGTTTAGATAATTCATAGAGTTGTTGTTGTAGCTATTTCATGGTTTGTACTTGGTCACCCTTCTCATATGCTTCATTTGCACTTGGTTTGACATCATTCGGAGAACTATTGGCGAAGTTACGAGCATAAAGGTGAAATCTGTACTTGCTGGTTTGAGTTTTCAGTTTGCTGCAAATTCATATCAGACCTGTTATTTCAGTCATTTTGGCCATATTTCATGTGCTGGATGTCAAGTACTTGTTAGGAGATTATGCTCTAACCATTTGGTGATCATAGAACATCTATACCTCATTGCTTTTGCAGATTATACTTCATATTGTAATGTTGAATCAGTAGTACTGATCAGCTCTATATTTCTGCAACTTACATTTTGTATTCCCACGGCTGTGGAAGAGACTAGCCATTGCTCAGTCTTCATTGTACTGCATTTAGATCCACTTCACCTTATGTTAGCACCTCACCCATCTTGGGTCTTGAGTGCACATCCTTGGTGTTGAGTTACTTTCTTGCATTGCATCTTAATCAATAGATTATTGGCCATATGATAGCGCCTTACCCACCTTGGGTTTGAATTTCACATGCTTGGTGTCGAGTTTACTTTCCAGCATTGCATTTCTTACATAGTACCTCTGCCATATGGTAGCACCATTCCCACTTTGGGTTGGAGAGCA